>JANAVB010041462.1:0-20000 GCA_029216955.1 Iris pallida
GACGCACGTCGTATCGGTGAGTTTTTCCAAGAATTTATGATTTTTAAAACTATTTTTTTCCAACTTTGAATTCGAATATTTAAATATAATAAATTTAAATTTAAACTACCAGAAGGGTTTCGAAGTACTACATATAGTCTATAACTTTGTTCAGGTACAATTTATAAACTGATACTAGATCGATTAAAATCGAACTTCCAATGTGGGTATATGGACTGTTTTGTCCTATTTTTTATCAGGTTTTTTGCCAACATTAGGGTCGATTTCAACTCGACTTCGTTTCGATTTAACTCAAAACTATCCATTGGGTTTGAAGAGGTATAGTTTTGGCTTACAACAAACTAATTGGTTCGAAAATCGATGAAGAGACGAGGGAGAAAACTTACTACGAAGTTGGGGTTCGAGGCTGCCAATGCTGCTGTTGTGTCTCTGCTCCATGTGATTTGGCAGAGCCTGGGTGGCGCTCTGGCATGTGCAGTGTAGTGCCCCATCCCGCTCAGTCAATCAGTGGAATTGAAACGCCGAAGGCGTTCAGACATAGCCATGCAACGGCTTGCTCGAAGACCCACACGGTCGAGGTGACTCCTCATTCAGGTGAGTAGCTTCGGTAAACTTGCCTCAGCTTGGCTTTCGTACAATAAAATGAAAGTTTTCAAATGCACAAGTAGGTTTGATAATAAAAGAGACGAATCAACATAACTATGGGAATAATCCCAAGTCGGGTCGATTGAGTTAGAACATGGAAAAAGGTCCCACGGTCGGCTTAGAAGTGTTGCACGATGGCTTTCAAAATTGACACTCGGCCCTTCGTCCCGTGGCTTGGGAGAAGGAAAAAGTTGGTCTTCGCCATAAAGCTAAGAGTTAGCCTAAGTCATTGGCGTTGCCCGCATAACGTTTGATAAAGCATGCAGGTCCCATCGTCCAAGGCTCAACATAGCCTTTTCTCACCCCACGGATTAAGTTACATTGTACGGCTTGTGGCATAAGTCTAGGAACCCAAATAACTTGGTTGTTTAAAGTCGAACACATTCATGGCACGTTCCCGCGATGCGAGGCTTGATGCAGCCTTTGCTTGTCAAGTTGTCGCACGATTAAGTTAGGCTAAGTTATGCTAGGCTATCGAAGTCATTCTAAGCACTGTCCCATGTTTTTTGCGGTTGTCAAAATTACTTGGATTCACGACCGCAAGACCTACCATATAAAGTATGACTTGGCAGTAGTGTCGCACAGAACACAAGTTGGCTTAATGCACGATGTCACGGACTTAGTATTTAAGGCATGAACTACGGTAGATTCAAATTGAGTTTAGAAAAAGGGCTACCAAATAGGCGTTACTGAGTTGAGTAAAATGATAGGGCAATAAGAAAGAATGCTCGCGGCCATGGGTCGTCGAGGATGTCTCAAATCCTAGAAGTCTTGAACTTGGCCCTGAAAAGATGGTAACATTAGAAGAAGAATGACCTGTGAGACGTTAGTTCGGGTCGAGTATTACATAGTCATTGGATAACTTCTTGACAAGGTAAAAAGTTTCCTCAAAGCGGCATCCTTGGGCCATGGGATCATTTTTAGCCTAGGAGAAAATGGGGGTAGCTAAGCCGCTGGCAACAAGGAATTCGGTGGACGGTCATTGGGACTAGCTACTTGCTTTGACTGGGCCATTCTATTCCCAGCTATGTCCGGGATAGCTTGTGGTGCTAGTCACTAAGTTCATATAGATGTCGGCTAAATAGCGGCTATTCGCATGTATGCCTTTGGAATGTGTCGAGTTGAATGTGTGTATGTTTTGGAAGGCAATGTTTGGGCCTAAGATTTGGCTGTAACGTAGACACCGTGCTTCGGCACGAGATGTGGCATCGAGTCTTAAGTTGTTGGCATAGAGTTGCACAAGTTAGATTTGAGTCATTGCGAGTTTAAGTCAGGAATCACCATAAGTCAAAGTTGGTTAGGTGACACTAAGTTCACAAGTCTTGATTTGGTTAGTTGTTAATTGAAGCAGCAAGGGCCGTGAGGCGGCAATATGGTTAAGTCATACTGAGTTGCAAGGCATGGCCTCAATATAGACACATGAATAGGTCTCATGATACAACCACGTTGACGGCACAATGGACTTGTTGCACGGTCACATAGAAATCGGGTACTATCGTGTAGTTGCGCCTTTGAGTATGGGCCGAAAGGCAAACACGACTTGATAAGTTGACGTTGTTGACGCAAGAAGTGTTTAGAGGCAAGGTATAATAAGTAAGTTGCTAGTGGAAGGCACAAAGATGGTCTAGAGACATAAAATAGGCCGAGTGTCTATGTCCTAAAACTGATCCTAAGGCAAAAGTAGAAAGACAATAAAAAAGGGTTATATTGCACAAAGTAAAATGAACGTGTTTGTTTTTTATTGGTGGGCGAGGACCTCACTCCACCAGTACAGTTGAGTACTGACACCCACAAAGTTTTCATGTGCAAGAATAGGTAGAAGCTCGTTGGCACGGAGCTCGCTTGGATGCGTCGAGGTACGGAGTTCCTTGGCGTTTTGAGGCACGCGACCGCATGGAGTCTGGACTTATATGGGACATAATATATGGACATCGCCTATCCGAAGCTTCCGTTGGCCTACTCAAATTGTGTTGAGAGATGTGAGAGAGCAGAGTGACTTGTAATGTGAGAAGAGTGAGCTTGAGTGATTGTAATCTTGGCCTCGTGCCATATTGTAATTTTTGTTTCAATATCAATAAAGAGCATTTTGAATGACTTGTGTTTTGCTTTAAAATTCTGCTGCTATTATTCAATGTTTCTACTTGAGACTTCTGTGCGACGACTCCATCGCTTAGCCTGTAATCGATCGTTATGAAACCTGTCTTGCGTGAGCACAATCTAGGCTCGCGTGGCATCACGCCTTAGCGAGGATGATCGCTCCTACGGGAGCGGGTCGTGACATAATAGTATCAGAGCACGGCTTTACGTCCATGGACTTTCGATTGAATTCTTTAACTTCGATGATATTCCACAAACTCTGATGTTCCGCATCGATATCGTTGGTGCGCTCTCTCTTAAATGTCCCACGGGATGTCCATGCAATAAGTCTATATATTTTGCAAATCGTATGAGAACAGTTTTTGACAAAACTAAAAGATGGTTCGTGTAAAGTACGATTGGCTAAGTTGGGCTAGGCATATATACCAAAACTGTGTCGGGCGAGAATGAGTTAGACTCGATTCACAAAAGTGTTGGGTAGTTGCGATAGGGATGCCATCCAACGATGTTATCGTCGATGCGATATAGATGAACGTGCTTAGAATTTGAGGAATGATACGAACGGAGATTCGAAGTAAACGATTGTGAATCGAATGATAGTTTTAAGGACTTGTCGTGACTTCATCCCTGAGTGGTGTATGGGATAGCCTCAGGGATGTTGATCGATTGAGGATTACGGGGTGCTGATGAGTCAATCAGCAAGCGACGAGTACGTAAAGCCTTAGATTGAGTATCATTGAGTAAAAGTGTAGTCTTGAAGTTTGATAAGATAATTCGAACAAACAAGGGATGACGCACACGGGATTATAATTGTGCAAATATTAAATATAAAATGATTGAGTAGGTGAAACTGAATCGAAGAAAAGTTAAGGTGTAGCGAACGGATGACTTGATTGAGGAAATCAATATGAATCGTATACAAAACGTTAGCATGATCGGATGATAGCGTGCATAAAAAATGATTCGAATATTTAAGAATAACTCTAAGGATTGAAATAGATGTTGCTCGATGACTTAAGATAGACGGATGTGCATACGTGATTTTAGGTTTTGAAGGGATTGATCATGTACTATTTCGGAGGATAATGATCGAGTTTGATCTTGAATATTGAGGAGATTATCTAGTTTGGACAGTAGTATTAGTGGCACGACTCGGAATTCGTTGCACATGATGATCGTCAGGTTACGTATATCATCGATAGTATTGAGGCGTATTAAAGATCGATATACGATAAATCGGAGGTACTCTAATTCGAGGAATGCTGATCGTACAAGTTTATTATTCTGATGGATGTTATACTTAGGATTTTCATTGAAAAGGAATGTTTGGATGAAAGGAAAGTATCTTGATTGCTTCGACGATAGCCACAATATCAACATTCTTGTCTTACGCGAGCACAACACCAGCCTAGCACATGCGTCACATCGAATTTGGGGCGATCATGCTGTGTAAATGCTGACATGGTGATTCATGTCGCGGGAATGATCGAACTCAAAAAATCATGGCGTGGCAATTTGTATGCTTCGACTTGTGGTTTGTTGCGAAGGTGAATTTGAGGATTGTTCGGACTTGTGATTAGGGATTGAGTAAACTTGAGGATTGAGTAGATCCAATCTGCATATCGAGAATGAATCAGTCTAGACTCAAAGCAAGAGTTACGTCCCGATGAGAACGATTATCCTACGAGAATGCATAGTGATTTCATGTCCAAGCATGGATAGTCAGACTTGCGTTAGATTGGGGTATGACATGTTGCTATGCTAGACGACCTCGTGATCGAATACGTAAATTGTGATAAACGACTTAGGAAATATGGAATGAAAATTATGGTCTAGTAACAAATCGTGTCTCGTGGTGAACTTGACTTGGATAGGTAGATTATACCAAGTGTGTTCAATGAGACTATACAAATTGCTAGTTTGGACGTGCGATAGCGGTATACAAAAGACTTGGTTGAGCATAACTTATAATAGGATGGCTTTGCTGCACGACTCGGACCCCTGGACTAAACGTTGCGAATGCGAATAGAAACAATCTATGCTCGAAGTTTAGAAATTGGAGTGATGCGAGCTTGGGTAGAAAATCCCGTACAATCAACTTTGGTTTGACCTTAGGATGGGGTCAGTGTTGATATTATTGTTTGGGAACTGTGATTCCCATACTAACAATTGACTTTAGCCTGGAGAGATGGCCTAGCGGTTAGCCGAGACGTCCATGTTGCAAGAGTTAGCATTGGTACGAGTGATCTTGAGGATTAATTAGTTTGGATGTTGGTGTTGATGAATGGAATGATTCAAGAGTATGAGAATACCACTCATGAGCCTCGGTTGAAATGCATATAAATCAAGGACGCCCGAATATGTGCACGATCCCACTCGAGTGGAAATAGCATAATTCTCTATCACGAGGCTTGGTTGAAATGTAAGTATTTTGGAGACGCCTGAAATATGTGCACGGTCTAACTAAGTGATACGTTGAATTCAAAGTGAGACTAAAGGAATGGAAGGGTATCGAGGGTTTCAAGGAAAAGATTAAGGGTAGTGTGATCATTTGTCGGATGGAAAAACACATCGGAGTAGTCAGTGCGAAAGTTACTGAATGTTGGATAAAGTGATGAGTCAATGAGTAAGTAATCAGTTAGTTTCGATGATGAAACTTTTTCTGAGTGGTGTATGATGTAGTGTCCCGTCCCGCTCAGTCAATCGGAGCAATCGAAACGCCGACAGCGTTCGGACGTAGCCATGCAACGGCTTGCTCAAAGACCCGCACGGTCGAGGCGACTCCTCGTTCAGGTGGGTGGCTTCGGTGAACTTACCTCAGCTTGGCCTTCGCACTAATAAAATAAAATTTTTCAAATGCACAAGTAGATTTGATAATAAAAGAGATGAATCCACATTGCTAAGAGAATAATCCCAAGTCGGGTAGATTGAGTTAGAACATGGAAAAAGGTCCCACGGTCGGCTTAGAAGTGTTGCACGATGGCTTTCAAAATTGACACTCGGTCCTTCGTCCCATGTCTTGGGAGAAGAAAAAAGTTGGTCTTCGCCACAAGCTAAGAGTTAGCCAAAGTCATAGGCGTCGCCCGCATAATGTTTGATAAATCATGCACGGTCCTATCGTCTAAGGCTTGGCATAGCCTTTGCTCGCGCCACGGGTTATGTTGCATTACACGGCTTATGGCATAAGTATAGGCACCCAAATAACTTGGTTGTTCAAAGTCGAACGCGCACGGCACGTTACAGTGATGCAAGGCTTGACTCAGCCTTTGCTCGTTAAGTTGTTGCGTGATTAAGTTAGGCTAAGTTATGCCAGGCTATCGAAGTCATTCTAAGCATTGTCCTACGATTTTTGCGGTTGTCAAAATTACTTGGTTTTACGACCGCAAGGCCCATCATATAAAGTATGACTTGGACGGTAGTGTCACACAGAACACAAGTTGGCTTAATGCACGATGTCACGGACTTAGTGTTTAAGGAACGAACCACGGTAGATTCAAATTGAGTTTGGAAAAAGGGCTATCAAATAGGTGTTACTGATAGGGCAATAAGGAAGAATGCTCGCACCATGCGTCGTCGAGGAGGTCTCAAATGCTAGAAGTCTTGAACTTGGCCCTAAAAAGATGGTAATATTAGAAGAAGAATGATTGTGTGAGACGTCAGTTCGAGTAGAGTCTTGCATGTTCATTGGATAACTTGTCGACAAGGTAAAAAGTTTTTTCGAAGCGACATCCCTGGGCCATGGGACCGTTTTCGGCCTAAGAGGAAACGAGGGTAGCTAAGCCGCTGGTAACAAGGAATTCGGTGGACGGTCATTGGGGCTAGCTACTTACTTAGACGAGGCCATCATATTCATAGCTAATTTTGGGATAGCTTGTGGTGCTAGTGACTAAGTTTATATAGATGTCGGCTAAATAGTGGCTATCCTTATGTATGCCTTTAGAATATGTCGAGTTAAATGTGTGTACGTTTTGGAAGATAATGTTTGGGTCTAAGATTTGGCTGTAACGTAGACACCGTGCTTCGGCACGAGATGTGGCGTCGAGTCTTAAGTTGTTGGCATAGAGTTGCACAAGTTGGATTTGAGTCGTTGCGAGTTTAAGTTAGGAATCGCCGTAAGACAAAGTTGGTTAGGTGACACTAAGTTCACAAGTCTTGATTTGGTCAGTTGGTAATTAAAGCAGCAAGGGCCGCGAGGCGACAATATGGTTAAGTCATAATGAGTTGCGAGGCTCGGCCTCAATAGGGACACACGAATAGGTCTCATGATACGACCACATTGACGGCACAATGGCCTTGTAGCACGGACACATGGAAAATGGGTACTATCGTGTAGTTGCGTCTCTGAGTATGGGCCGAAAGGCAAACACGACTTGATAAATTGACGTTGTTGACACGAAAAGGGTTTAGAGGCAAGGTATATATAAGTTGCTAGTGCAAGGCACAGAGATGGTCTAGAGACACAAAATAGGCCGGAAGTCTATGTCTTAAAACTGATCCTAAGGCAAGAGTAGAAAGACAATAAAAAAGGTGGTTATATTGCACAAAGTAAAATGCGTGTTGGTTTTGTATGGGCGGGCGATGAGCTCGCTCCACCTGTACAGTTGAGTACTGACACCCACACAGTTTTCATATGCAGAAACAGGTAGAAGCTCGTTGGCATGGAGCTCGCTTGGATGCGTCGAGGTACGAAGTTCCATGGCGTTTCGAGGTGCACGACCGCATGGACTCTGAACTGATATGGGACATAATGTCGCCTATCCGAAGCTTCCGCTGGCCTACTCAAATTGTATCGAGAGATGAGAGAGAGCAGAGTGACTTGTAATGTGAGAAGAGTACGAGCTTGAGTGATTATAATCTTGGCCTCGCACCACATTATAATCTTTGTTTCAATATCAATAAAGAGCATTTTGAATGACTTGTGTTTTGCTTTAAATTTTTGCTACTATTATTCAATGTTTCTGCTTGGGACTTCTGTACGACGACCCCGTCGCTTAGCCTGTAATCGGCCGTTATAAAACCTGCCTTGCGTGAGCGCAATCTAGGCTCACGCGGCATTACACCTTAGCAAGGACGATCGCTCCTACGGGAGTGGGGTATGACATGCATGCAGCCAAAAAAGCTCGCAAGGCGGCACAGGGGAGTTATGAGGAGATGGCAGGGTTATTTAAGGTTTCAATTTGGGAGAGCTCTCTCCCTCTATCTCTCGACGTATGCATATATATACATGCGCTATACACAGCCTTGGGGTCGAGTCTGCTTGCGGGTTGGGGGTTATTTGTTTTTCTTTTTCTTTTTCTTTTTTTCTTATTCCTATTTCTTTATATATATATATATATATATATATATATATATATATATATATATATATATAAAATATATATATATATATATATTTTTATATATATATAAAATATATATATATATATTTTATATATATATAAAAATATATATATATATATATTTTATATATATATATATATATATATATATATATATATATATCTCTTAAGTTCAAAAACATTTTTAACAATTTGTTCTCATAACTTCAAAATAAAGTGTATACTTAAATATCAATAAAATAAAATAAAATATTACTATAGGTAGCAATAACATATACATGAGACATATATATATTTTTACTAACCCTTTTTAATTAATAGTAAAAATCATATATGTAAATATTAAATATGCACACCTACATGTATATATATAGTCTAAAACCCGAAAATGAACAGGATGTATAAGAAACTTATTTATCATATTTTTTTCTAAGGTACATAGAAATAAAATAGCAAACGATGCATGTATTATATTTTAATATTTAAATTTATAGAAATTACTCGCTAGATTATAAAAATGAATTACCAATGTATATACACATCTATATATCTATATGGACGTCGTTGGTCGCACTACATGACTAACGGGCTTGGGCTCGGTTCGGGTCCAGTCTGGACTATTTTGGTAAAGCCGAATTTCCTAAAAGTCATAATATTAATAAATAACTGATTAATTATTTATACGGGTCAAATCGCAACTTAGCCTGGTTTTTCTATTTAAAACCCACTTATGGCTCGGCCTTCACTACCATAACTAAAACACTGGTCAAAGCACACAACTACACTATTGGTGCCAAAATTATTGGTCATCTTGTACTCCAAAATTTAACCATGACTAAGTCCTTCTATAATAATAGTTAATTAATTAAATAGTTGTAAAATTCCAAACATTACCATTTAATTCAAATAAATAATTATAATAAATATTTTCAAAATTTCAGGAAGAGGGCTTACAAATCTACCCAACTTAAAAAAAATTTGTCCTCAGAATTTAAGGAAAAAGTCCATCAGTGATGGTAGAAGATGGGGTCCTACTAGCTATCAATTATTCTCATGGTAATGGCATTTGATAAGGATTTCTAAGATAACTAGTCTACAATGCAACTAATAAACTAGTATAAGGACAAATCTTATTTTTTAAAACCCATATACTACTATGACTATCCGTAAATGTATCTCATACATCCTTTTCTCTTCGTCGTATCGACTATGTAAATTCAATATATATTTTTCCACTGATCGACCAAATCTTGAAAAGTTCATCATTATTCTCTAGATATTTTTTTTTCTAAATAAACTTTCCTACTGAGATTGTCTACCCACCTTAAGTCACACCTACTCCATCAAAACTTCAAATTCCTGCATGATTTTATCTTCCAAAATAAATTCATAATTTTATCTACCAGTGGTCGTCCTAAAAAAACTTTCAATAACACTATATTTCTGTGACATATAGTATCCCTACCACCCCCATCTTATCCACCTACGCAATCATAAATTAATTACGCAAATTACATAAGGATATTTAGTAACCAATTTTCAAACTTCCACCAGGCACGATCGTTCATCTCTCCGAAATAGGAAAGATGAGAAACAATAATAAAAAATTTAAGAAGAGTATGATCGAGTTCGAATATGGAGTTCAAAGGTGATAAACGAATTCGAAGAGAAAATTTCAAATCAGTGTGGATTGAGATACCGAGTTATGTTTAACACTCTTGTTGGCTCGTTCGACATAGTAACGTAGTCGAGACGATATGCTCTAACCTGTATGGGCCACCAAAAAAACTTTTTACAACCCGCGCCCGTTTTTCAAGATGCGAGCGTGTGCACAAGCCAGCTTCGTATCAAGCGGACACCAGCCTAACTCAAATACGTATACGCTGTCCAGAATAGGGTATCATGTCTAATATGGTAAGTTAAATTATATCCTAATCCACAAGAAGATTATAAAACAAGAATGAACATTATGGTTCATGGTCTGCAGCCCACTAGCATATATGTCCGATTAGACTCCAAAGAAATAATACGAGTATATAAAACTAGGCCAACTAGCAGAGTGCAAATAACGGATGTAAAAATGTAATCACGAAAGATACCTGAGTCTGAAGTAATCAACTACCATCATGATCAGCTAACTAACCCTGTGCAATCAACTACCTAAAGAGATCATCAGGTTGTCAGGGGACTAGCAAGATACATAAAACATGCCTATCTAACAGTATATCGTGAATAAAGAAAATCTAGGATATAAGCAAAAAAGGACTAAGCAACTATGAAACATAAATTTGAGAACAACTACACATAAATGAACTGCTGGAAAGGAAACATGAACACATGACAAGAAACCAATTGGATACTCAAACCCTCGCCCCTAGTATGGACTCGCAGGTTTAAAAAAATGACTAACCCTCGCCCCTAGTGTGGACTCACAGGTTAGTTTCAAGAAATCAAACGGATACTCAAACCCTCGCCCCTAGTGTGGACTCGCAGGTTTGAACAAATGACTAACCCTCGCCCCTACTGTGGACTCGTAGGTTGAAAAAAATCAAAAAAAAGGTATAACAATTCAATTATAACACGCTCATTCTACGATACGACTCAATCAAGTACATGAGAGAAACAGATCCAATATGAACTACAAGGCCAATTGTGAACAATGACTATATATCAATGAGACAACTAAACTAGTATATATAATATAAAAAGCACATGTCAACAGTCAACAAGAGAAAAACTAGGTATTGGCATGTAGCAAAGGAAAAAGAATAAACATGAAAATAACTGTAAGGAAGGCAAGGTATAATTGCCTGGTGGTAACACGTAGAACCAAAACTATCCAGTCAATCGATGAGCCACAAAAGTCAAAACTCTCACAACAGTCTCGAGGACTAAAACAGATATTACCAACATGTTCAGAATAGTCAAATTAGCTTGGATAGCCTACCCATAAGTCTAATTATGGACACAAGGGCAAAACGATAATTTTAAGACAAAATGATGTCCGCCGTTGGACCCGCTTTGTACCGAACAGCGTACCAGTATCCATGATCTCTAAAGTTGTCAAACTATATATCTACGGGTTCGGTTTGACGATACGAACCTAACCGTATGTCCAAAGTTGAATTTCGGTGGGCCGTACACAAATTTGCCCGTTGGATCGGGTTGCGGGCATGACAAAATAGCGTTCCGGTCCACCTTCTCAGAATTGAACCAAACTCGGCATATAGGACCAAAAAATGACACGGCCATGCTGGCATAAGTTTTGTCTCGAGATGATGAACATGCACAAAATAAGTGGCTAGTTTGCAAATAGGCCGATACGGACGGATACGCCTCGATTTTGTCATGCACACACAGCAAAATCGAGTTCTGTCGAATCTCACACGTCAAAAACATCCATACGCGTCTTTTGATGGTCATGGGTTGCGACCATGTCCCCCAGTTTGTCGAGACGCACGTCGTATCGGTGAGTTTTTCCAAGAATTTATGGTTTTTAAAACTATTTTGTTTCCAACTTTGAATTCAAAAATATTTAAATATAGTAAATGTAAATTTAAACTACCAGAAGGTTTTCGAAGTACTATATATGTTTTATAACTTTGCTTAGGTACAATTTCTAAACTGATACTAGATCGATTAAAATTGATCTTCCAATATGGGTACATGGACTGTTTTATGTCATGTTTTTATCAGATTTTTTGCCAACTTTAGGGTCGATTTCAACTCAATTTCGTTTCGATTTAACTCAAAACTACCCATTGGGTTTGAAGAGGTATAGTTTAGGTTTGCAACGAACTAATTGGTTTGGAAATCGACGAAGAGACGAGGGAGAAAACTTACTACGAAGTTGGGGTTTGGGGCTGCCAACGCTGTTGCTGTGTCTCTTCTCCGCACGGTTTGCCCGGCCCTAGGTGACGCTCCGGCGTGTGCAGGCGGAGGAAAAAGCTCGCAGGGCGGCGCTGGGTGTTGTGAGGAGGTGGTAGGATTTAGGGTTTCGATTTGGGAGAGATCTCTCCCTCTATCTCTCAACGTATATATATATATATATATATATATATATATATATATATATATATATATATATATATATATTTGTATTTTTTTTTATATGCGATGTACACAACCTTGGGGTCCGGGCTGCTTGCGGGTTGGGGGTTATTTGTTTTTCTTTTTCTTTTTTTTTCTTTTTCTTTTCTTATTCCTTTTTCTTTCTATATATATATATATATATATATATATATATATATATATATATATATATATATATATATATATATATATATATATATATATAAACACCTCTAAATATGTTATAAGTTCAAAACATTTTTAGCAATTTGTTTTCATACCTTCATAATAAAGTGTATACTTAAATAGCAATAAAATAAAATATTACAATAGGTAGCAATAACATATACATGAGACATATATATATTTTTACAAACCCTTTTTAATTAATAGTAAAAATCATATATGCAAATATTAAATAGGCACACCAACATGTATATATATATAGTCTAAAACACAACAATGCACCGGATATATAAGAAACTTATTTATCATATTTTTTCTACGGTACATATAAATAAAATAGCAAACGATGCATGTATTATTTTTAAATATTTAAATTTATAGAAATTACCTGCTAGATTATAAAAATGAATTACCAATGTATATACACATCTATATATCTACATGGACGTCGTTGGTCGCACTACATGACTCCGGGCTTGGGCTCGGTTCGGGTCCAGTCCGGACTAGTTTGGTACAACCAGATTTCCTAAAGGTCATAATATTAATAAATAACTGATTAATTATTTATAGGGGTCAAGTTGCAACTTAGCCTGGTTTTCCTATTTAAAACACAATTATAGCTCGGCCTTCCCTAATATAACTAAAACACTAGTCAAAGCACACAACTACACTATCCGTGCCAAAATTTTTGGTCATCTTGTACTCCATAATTTAACCATAACTAAGGCCTTCTATAATACTAATTAATTAATTAAATATTTATTAAATTCAAAAAATTTCTATTTAATTCAAATAAATAATAATAATAAATATTTTCAAAATTTTGGGAAGAGGGGTTACAGATAGAAAGCCCCACATTATCAACTTTGGTTTGATCTTAGGATTGGGGTCTGTGTTGACATTATTGTTTGAGAACGGTGATTCCAATACTGACTTTGACTTTAGCTTGGAGAGACGGCCTAGCGGTTAGGCAAAATGTCCATGTTTCGAGAGGTAACATCAGTATGATTGATTTCAAGATTGAAAGGATGAATAAAAAATGTGGAATTGGATTCATTATCACGAGGCTTGGTTGAAATGCATATATTTCGGGGACGCCTTAAATATGTGCACGATCCAACTAAGTGATACGTTTAATTTTAAGTGAGACTAAAGGAACGGAACAATGTCGATGATTTTGAGATCGTGAGTTTTAAAAGAAAATATTGATGGCAGTACAATCATTGGATTTGAAATGAACTTGAATATTAATTGGGGCATTGATGCAAGTTAGGTTTTTGATATTGGTTAATGAGAAGTAGTATTAGGTTTTGACTAATAGGCGACGAATGAACAACTTGATAAATTTTGATTTAGAAATTGTTAGGAATGTTTATTGAATGGTTTGCCCTATAACTAAGTTGTCTATGTGTGCGACGAGTATAAGTTACAAAAAGTTTGAGATATAGTTGTTCCATGTGAAAATTAACTAACGCACAAGCGTGGCTCGGATTTAAGAAACGCATAGGAGAAGTGTGTGCGCGAATCATTGAAATTGAGTCAAGTGATAAGTCGATGAGAGTGTACTCAATAAGTTTCGAAGACGAAACTTTTTCTGAGTGGTGTATAATGTAATGTCCTGTCCCGCTCAGTTCAACCGGAGGAGTCAAAACGCCAACAACGTTTGGACTTAGCCATTCAACGGCTTGCTCGAAGTCCCGTACGGTCGAGGCGACTTCTCGTTCAGGTGGACGGCTTCGGTGAACTTGCCTTTGTTTGGCTTTTCAAAGTTGGCACTGGGTTTTTTGACCAAACACGAATTGGGTTAAGTTGAGTTATACCACGGGCTATCGACTCGATGTCATAGCAGGCATGTCCCACGATCTGACTTCTTATCATATCAAAAATGTCCCACAGTCTCACAGTTAGTCCCATAAGAAGACGCCACGAGTTAAGGCGCCCACAGAACTCGGTAGTTCAAGTTGAGCACATGCATGGTCCCACGGGTCTACGGCTCTATATAGCAATGTGTTTCCATGGTTTCAAGTCTCGTTATATGTAATATGACTTGGGCGGGAGTGTCGTATGGAACACAATGTGTTTAAGGCACGAAAAACAGTTTTTTTTGTTGATAAGTATGCCACGGTCTATGGCACGTAATGGAACACATTTTGTTTAAGTTAAGTAGGAAATTTATGTAGTAAAAGTCCCCTAGATTTCAAAGAATGTAAAGTTCATGCGACCATTAGTTGCTAGGACGGTCCCTCGTTTGGGAGTCTTATGGTTTCGATGCATGTTTTACAAAGTATGAGGCGGTCCCTCATTTGGGAGTCTCATGGTTCCTATGCACGTTTTGCTAAGTATGGTTCGAGTCGTACCATAAATTATGTCATTCATTTACGTGAGTCTAGATGGTCTCGTAGGTGCGTGGTTGTGGACAACTTGTGCACACGGATTTCTTTCTCGACTGGTATTACGCAGGGGCACCGGGGCCAGGTCGACCTAGGGGAAGACGTTATAACAGTGCTAGATTGTACCTCACCAGAATAGTCGAGGGCTTTCTCTGGGGCTCGCTATCTTGCATTGAAGGACCCGCCGTCTATCCGAGCTATATCCACGATAGATTATCATGCCAGTTACCTTTCATATAGAGAAGTGGTGTGTTGAGCGACAATCTGCATGCCCGGTGTCGGTCGAATCAAAAGAAGTGCAATCAAGGTACGAATGAGCCAAGAAATGTGTGCACAGTCTGCACCACAAGTTTTTATGAAGCCTAAGATTTGGCTATACGAAAAGACACGTGTTTCGGGACGAGATTTGGCATCGTGTTTGAGTCGTCCATACAAGTTCACCAAGTTGGGATAGTTGTTTCGAGTTTGAGTCAGGAAGGACCATAAGACTAAGTTTGGTTAGGTCATGTTGAGTTGTGAGGCACGGCCTCGATATTTGAAGCACGAACAGAGTTATGGCACGACCATGTTGCTGCGTCTAAGTGTATGAGCCAAAAAGGTAAGCACGAGTTCGTACATCGATGTTATTTGCACAAGAATTGTCCAGAGGCACAAGGATAAGTAAATTACCCGTGCGAGGCACGGTGATGGCCTAGAACACAAAATAGGTCATATCTATGTCCTAAAACTGATCCTAAGGCAAGATTAGAAAGATAATCAAAGGAATATGTTGCAGAAAGTAAATGAACGTGTTAGTTTTTGTTTGGGCATGTGAGGTGCTAGTCCACCAGTACGTTTGTGTACTGACAACCCACCAGTTTCCATGCGTAGGTGATAGGTACCGAAAATATTTCTAATAGAATTAAACACCGAAATGACTATAAATGGGTCTTATGTGCCATTTGAATATAACTAGCATATGGAAACTAAATTGACTGGGACACCGTAGGCATTTGTGCTGTAGGCACAAAATAGGCCAAAATCCTATATTAGGTCGTTTAGGTTGGATCGATATCGAGTCTCGAAATTAAGTTGGAAAGTACGACAAGTTTACAGTAAATAACCTTTTGGCCTAAGTTGACCCATAAGTGGTGTGACGCAAATAGGATACAAGATAACATATTTGAGTAGAACATGATATATCAAATTGAAGATTAACTTTTCTGGAGAAAAACTCATAAAGGAAGTTTCTAGCGGTTGTCATTTCTTGTGTTCCAAAAAACAAAACTACAAAAAAGAGTATTTAATGATAAAAAAATAATCATGGAAAATATCTATTAAAAACTATATTAAACAAAATAATAAAAATACAAAAAATAACTCTAAAAATCCATGGGAGCTTACACTCAAGTAAAGGTATGTCAAGGGAATAAAGTCGTAGGACTAGGCAACTCCATCATGAGACAGATGTGAACATAAATACCAATATAACATGTAATGAAGAATATAACAAAAAGTATATACGTGCACATAAAACAAGAAACATGATAAACCAACAGATAACAACCAATTATGAATCACAAGAAAGATTTAATCATACGACAAAATAAATAACAGGCAAAAAATGTAAATATTGTACAATTCGGCAATGTATACTTGCATGTAGTCCCCAAGTGTGCATACTGTGGTCCGACTTCGATACCTTAGGTCACACCGTCTCGTTTTTCTAGAATAAATATACAAACTAGCAATGAATGACATATCGATGTCACACACACACTAATTTACAACCATACTATATATAGCCACGACTCAACATCTTCTAACTCGACTAGTACACGATAAAATAATATTTTTATAAAATAAATATATTATATTTAATTTTGGAATATCTATTTAAAATATTTAAAAAACAATTTTAGACTATAGTAATTTCAAGAAAATAAATATCTAGTTACTATATTAAACTAATATCAACATGCAAAAATAATATTTTTATAAAATAAAGAAAATACAATATTTAATTCTAAAGTATTGTTTTGAAATTTTAATAATCATTATTTAACTATAATATATGCCAGAAAACATGCCTCTATTTATCATACCAAACTAGTATCACCGTAAACCAATTAGTCGACCCGATTGGACCCAAAAATAAATAAATTTTAAATAATTGTTAAATATGGAATAAATCAATAAGTAATGAAAAATATGATATTTACATGAAGGACACATGAATATCATTTTACAAAATTATTACGAAGTTTCGGGTTAGAATACAACATTAGATTTGACGAGATTCAACGTTCGACTTCTTGTACAATGGAAACAGATTTTAAAAATATGAAAAGCTCAACAAGATGATTAACGAGCATGTTGAAATGATAGAAAAAGATGTTAGGAGAGTTAAGAATAATTTTTGAGTGATCAAAGGGCTCCGGAAGTTGTCGAAAACTCGCACGCAAGAGAATTGGTTCAACTTGAAAACGTTCGTAAAACGGACGCCACAAACAAACTATATTGAACCATATGTATTACCAATGAAGTTCGAAGTAGACAAGTCGGCCTGAAAGTTAGATTTTGTTTTGTGGCAAATGGACAAATAAAAGTTGAGAAAATATAGCGCAAAAATAGCGTACCTGCTGTGTCGATTCAGCCCAAGCGCGATTGACTTGGGTGAATTCCGCGCGTTATGCCGACCAAACAAAATGCTGTGGCCGACAAAGTTCTTGCTGGGATGGAAGAAGAATGTCTTAGTATAATGAGGGTGGTGGTGAAGGGGGTGGAAAGGCTCGAGAATGAGCCTTTTCTCTTCGTTATTCAGAAGGTGCGCGGTTTCCGAAAGAAAGGGGCCGCTCGGTTTCTGCATAA
The DNA here is from genome assembly GCA_029216955.1 of Iris pallida. Taxonomy (NCBI): domain Eukaryota; kingdom Viridiplantae; phylum Streptophyta; class Magnoliopsida; order Asparagales; family Iridaceae; genus Iris; species Iris pallida. The sequence continues at coordinate 17,579 of JANAVB010041462.1, forward strand.
GAGGAGAGGTGAGTGGATAGGCTTTTGTGGATTTAAATATAAAGATTTAAAGTTTGCAGGGTTAGGATTTGACAGGAATTAGTTGAAATTTGATACATATTTCATAAGATGCACCAAGATACACATAAAAGGATTTAAATTAGTTTTCAAAAATGCAAATAATATATTTGATTAGGTTTAAACCAATATTGTCATACAAAATTCCCCAAAAATAAGTTTAAAATAATTCTAATAGGTCATGGCAACCTAACATAGGCTCTAGCAAGACTCATCGAAATAGTTTGGAGTCGCTAGGATTTATTGAGCCGAAATAGGCTCCGAAAGTCTAATAATTGGGTCTTGTGTGTCATTTAATAGCAGAAAGGAACTCAATGAGTGAGATACCATTGGCAAGTGTGTAGTAAGCTCAAAATAGGACAAAATCACATATTTGGTTGAATGGGTTGGATCAAAATTGAGTCCCGAAATTAAATTGAAAAGTCTTTCAAGATTTACGGTAGATAGTTTATTTGATCCCATTGATCCGAATGTTGTGTGAGGAAAATAGAGTTCAAGGGAATGAGTATGAGCGGGACATGATATATCAAAACGAAGATGAACTTGTCTAGATTAAAACATATGAAAGGTGTTTTGACAGAATGACATTTCTTGTGCTCCAAAAATCAAAGCTACGGAAAGGAATATTTAATGACTATTAGAAAAATAAAATATAGTTTAATAAATATAAATCATATAATATAAAAATAAATTCCCAAAAATTTGGAGACTTACAATCTACCCACTTTAAAAGAATTTTGTCCTCGAAATTAATGATTGGATGATAACAAACAGTAATTACATGAACGGGGTTAATTTCCATCAAAGTGGCACGATTGACGGGTACAAATTAATCCATAAAATAACCATTAAGTTAAGAACTTAATTACTAGTCCCTTAACCACTATATCCTCAATCCTCTTTAACTTTTGAATCTACGGACTAATTTCCTTAAAGTCTTATCCTATATTTTTATTCTAAAATCAAACAATAATAATAATTTTTAACAATTCTAATCCTCGAAAACTGGATTCATCGATATCCCTTAAAATTGTCAAAATTTAATTGCAAGTCCACTCTTACCTTGATCTCCTCAAAATTAGAGTAATAAAAAATTACTCAGTAGATCATTTTCCAAAATTTGAATTTTTAAATTTCTTAACCTTCAAAATTTAAATTCAATTTCTATCATCAAAATTTTAATTGATGATTGGTCCCTCAAACTCAAAATTTAACAAGTCCTCTAATTATAAATCTCTTAAATCATATATATATATATATATATATATATATATATATATATATATATATATATATATATTTTGAACAAACATTTTATTGAAAAGGAAAAGGGGGCTCAGGAAGAGCCTTACAGACAGGTACAGAGCCATAATCCAAAAGGGCCCTATTAAGCAAGGTAAGAAATGCAAAAGGTTGAAATTCGAGATTTCGAGATTTCAGAGGTCTAAATTTTCGAAATGCAACTCAAATATTTTGAAATTTCGGAATCTGAAATTTTAAAACAATTCAAAATTTCGAAAATCGAAATTACATTAATTCAAAATTTCAAAAAATTAGACGGCTGACACGCACGGTCTTAGGGGGTGGGGGCGCTCAGCTCGAGGCGTTGGGGGACTCTGCCCGAGGGGGAGGGGCTCACTGCCCGAGGGGGAGGGGCTCACTGCCCTAGGGGGGCGCACGGCTCGAGGGAGCCTCGCCTCCCCTCCCCGCGCAGCCCGGAGCCATGGGGTGCTGCGGCGGTGGAGGCCGGCGAGGGAGTAGGACGAGAGGGGGACGGGGGACTGGGGCTCCAGCGGGGGGGGGGGGGGGGGTTAGGCCGAGAGGGGGTCCACGAGGGGGGATAGGTCCGGAGAGGAAGCTCGGGGGACGGGGGAGACGAAGCGCCAGCGGCGGCCGGGCGAAGCGGCGAACGCGGGAGGGGGGGTGGTGGGGGGGGGGAAAGAGAGGGAGGGGGAGGGGAAGGGGCCGCCTGGGGGAAAATGGGGGCTCGGACCCACCTGGGAGAGGCGGAGAGCCGGAGGGAGCCGCTTGGAGGTGCTGGGGGGCCACGGCGGGGGGAGGGGGGCTCGACCCCCGAGCCTGGGGGAGGGAGCGGGGGGCTCGACCTCCGGGCGGAGTCTACCACCGGCGAGGGGGAGGACCCTCCAGCATGCGCCGGATGGAGCGTCGGAGTCCACCGGGGGGGGCACAACTCGCAGATGGGGGGAGAGCACCGACGACGGGAATGCTGGAGGGAGAACCGTCGCATGAGGAGGAGGAGGTGTCCTTGGGGGTCCCAAGGCGGAGGCAGGAAAGAGAGGGAGTGGGGCCACTCCTGGGCCGTCAGACACCGGGGCGGGGGCCGGGGGTCTCGAGGAGTACGCTG
>JANAVB010041462.1:25000-232395 GCA_029216955.1 Iris pallida
ATATATATATATATATATATATATATATATATATGTATATGTATGTATGTATGTATGTATGTATGTATGTATATATGTATATATATTCAAAATTTTAAATTCAGTCTTCAAGACACTTCTCTCCTTAAGTCAAATTTCTATCATCAAATTCTCTTTTATCGTTATCATTAATTTAGTAACCATAAATATTTTTATAAAAATTCATGAAGTCAATGCACTAAAATATCTCAATTTTATTTCACTTGATTGCCTTCCTGAATCACCACTAAGTGTTATACCTTTAAAATATAAAAATCATGTTGTAAGTTGACTTTCAACACAACTTCTATCTACCTTAAATTTTTTCAAAAACACATGATTATATCTTATAAAAACGTCCTTGAAGTTCAAATTAAATCCAATTATACTCTCTCAATTTGTATGTTCATAAATATTTCTTCGATCATTTCAATCATTAATTCACCACCAATGAATCACGTTGTGCCTTGAGGGCGTCTACCCACTTTTGGCACTACCCCATCAAACACATGCGGCCATAAAATTTTATAACCCTTGTGCACTAATTGCAAAAATCAATATTACTATATACCTATGGCATATGGCAGCCTCAACCCCTCATATCTGTCAAGCAACTAAAATTTAATAAGCAACTAGTAGAAAGTAATACCGATAGATTCTATAAAGAAAGATCATTTTCGTATCCGAAATAGGAAGGGACGAGAGGCAAAGACGCGACAAGCAAAGGAAAATAGTTGAGTGCGAATTCGAAATTCAAGAACAAAAGAGAAATTCTAAGAGAATTGTGAAGGTAGTTGTGAATTGAGAATCCTAAGAGTCTAATCCTATTCACAGGCCCGCTCGGTACAGTAACGTAACCGAAATGGCTAACTCGACCTACATGGGCCACCAAAAAAAATGTAATACCCCAATCCCAATACGTATATGCTGTCTAGAGGTTAAATCTAACTATATCTAGCAAGTCCAACTACATCTCAATCCACATAATATCATTTCAAGTTAGAACTAAGTGTACCAATGCTGATCAAACAGTAGTACACCTACTTCCACAAGAATAAAATATTAATAAAGATAATATATGATAAAGTTGTCCAGACATTAATACATCTGTCCAAACAAGCTCATGACAAAAATAAAGCTTGTGAAACTAGGCTATATCAGCAGAGTAAAATCATGAAAATTTAAATGTAATGTCAGAGGAATATAATGAAAACATCGACCAATATATACTTAAATCTTGAAGATGCAATCGCCAATAACCATATAACCTATAAAGCGAATCTAGAAATAACGTGGAGAGATCATCAGGTCCTCAGGGGACGTAGCAAGATACATAATAATATGCCAAATGTAACAATAAATAACATGCATGGAAAGACCAAAAAAATGACACAAAGGAATAACTAAGACACAAGAAAATAGTAAGATAATGGCAGGCCATAGAGAAGCGTAATACTAAGCGTGGCTAACAAGTAAGTCAAGTCAATTATATAGACTATAGTCAAGGCAAGCACTTCCAATCTATAGTCTTAATTATAGTCCAAAGCAAGCGACTCTCAGTCGAGAATTGTTAAGGTAGCCAATCCTATTATTATTTTTCTCTCCTAAAGGAACACAAGGTCAAATCAATCATGTAGACTGTAGCCAAGGCAAGCGCTCCCACTTTATAGAATATCTCAAGTCCAGGCATACTTAAGTCAAGTCATATCAAGGGAATAGTATCGTAGGACCTCAAGTCAAGTTAAGTCAAGGGAATAATGTCATAGGACTAGGCAACTCCATCATGGGACATATATGAACACGAAGACCAATATAACAGGTAATGAAGAATATAACAGAAATCATATACATGCACATAAATCAAGAAATATCGTAAAGCAGCAGATAACAACCAAATATGAATCACAAGAAACCTGTAATCATATGACAAAATAAATAATAGGCAAAAAAGGAAACATTTAAATACTGTACAATTCGGCAAGGTATACTTGCCTCTAGTCCCCAAGTGTGCATACTGCAGTCCAACTCCGATTCCCTAGGTCACATTGTCTCGTATTTCTAGGTAAAATATACAAACTACCAATGAACGACATATCGATTTCACACACACACACACACACACACACACACACTATATTTACAACCATACGATATATAGCCTCGACTCGACATCTTCTAACTAGACTAGTACTTTAGTATATATAGCTATATCTAACATCGTAGTATCAAGTCACCACTATAAAACTAATATTTTTATACAATAAAAATATGATATTTAATTCTGGAATTTTATTTAAAATAATTTTAGACTATAATAATTACAAGAAAACAAATATCAAGTTACTACATTAAACTAGTATCAACATGACCAAATAATATTTTTATAGAATAAAAAAACATAATATTTAATTCTGAAGTATTTTCTAAAAAATTAATAATCATTATTTAACTATAATATATGCTAGAAAAAACTATTACCACCGTAAACCAACTAGTCGACCCGATTAGACCCAAAAATGAATAAAATTTTAATAATTATTAAATTTGGAATAAATTAATAAATAATGAAAAATATGATTTTTACAGAAAAGGACACATGAATATCATTTTATAAAAATACAATGACGTTCAGGTTTCGAATGCAACATTAGATTCGATGAAATTCAACGTTCGTCAACTTGTACGATGGAAACAAATTTTTAAAAATATAAAAAAAACTCAACAAAATGAATAACGAGCATATTGAAATGATAGAACAAGAAGTTAGGAGTGGTACTAATATTTTTGAGAGGTCGAAGGGCTCTGCAAGTTGCTGAAAACTCGCACGCAATGGAATTGGTTCAGTCTAGACACACGTTCGTAAAACGAACGCCACGAAAAGACCGTACGGAACGACATGGATGGCCAATTGGACATTGAAGTAGACATGTAGGGCTAAAAGTTAGTTTTAGTTTCACGGCAAACAAACAAATAAATTTAGAAAAACATGGCGTAGAAAACAACATACCTACTGTGTCGATTCAACCCAAGCGCGATCGACTTCGGGTGCCTTCTGCGCATTGTGCCGACCAAAGAAAATGTTGTGGCCGCCCAAGTGCTTGATGGGATGGAAGAACAACGTATTAGGATCATGAAGGTAGTGGTTAAATGGGTGGAAAGGTTCGGGAAGGAGCCTTTTCTGTTCGGTATTCAGAAGCTGTACGGTTTTCGAAGGAAAGGGGCGGGCTCGATTGCTGTAGAAAAGGATTGGTGAACAAATATGTTTTTATGGATCTAAATATAAAGAGTTAAAATCTAAAGGGTTGAGATTTGATAGGAATTGGTTTGGTCGGATTTGGTTGAGATTTCATAAATATTTCATAAGATACACCAAGATACACTTAGAAGGATTTAAATTAGTTTCCAGAAATCCAAATGAAATATTTGATTGGAAATTCACCAAAAATAAATTAAAATAATTCTAGTAGGTCATGGCTGTTAGGGTTATATACTAAAAGCATCACTTTGTAGTAACTTTATTTTCTTAAATTTTGAATGAAAATCATATGGGCAAATATTTGCATATTGTATTTGTTGCAAGTATTAATGTAACTGTCTGATATTATATATTGTAGATAATATGGTGTGTGGTGTCACACATAAAATCATATTATCAGTTCCCTATGGAATATATAAATAGTTCACAACCTAGATGGACTTGGACAATCTATTGGAAATGTTGTAGTGTAATCTGGTATTAGTCTATCTTGACTATAGGTTTACATTAGTACACTTTGTGCGTATTGAACATGACCACTTGAGGTTATTCTCTTTGTACTGACTACAAAAGAGAACAAATACCTCTGTTATTATGGATGCGTGTGCTCTTAATCTGGATATAATAACAGACATGTATATGCAGTGTGCATTACTTTGACTCATGAAAGAGTGAGATTCATTATGGGTCAACAATCTCTATGAATTGGGTAATAATATTGTATATATGATGGGCTATTAATTATAAAAGGAATCCATGTCCCGATACGTTGGGTTGACAATGCCCCCCTTAAGGAGCTCATAAGAATTGTCATATAAATCCTACAGGTGGATTATATCCAGCATGACAAATAAAGTTGAGTGGTACTACTTAAGGATAAAAGATGTCGATCAATATTGTTGTCAGTAACTTAATTTGATCGACGGACATTCGATATCTTAACATGGGAAGCCAAACGAGCATATAATAAAAGGAGCCCGTAATCATAATTTGGGATTAGGAAGGTAGTGAAACAATAGCTCTTTAATGGACCGAGCTATTGTTAATGGGCCTGGGTTGTGTGTTCGGACTGAACACAGGATACCCAGATCCGTACCTAACCCTAATTTTTTCTCATGGTCCCTACCGTAGCCTTATATATAACCTTCTATTCTCTGGATGCCATATCATTATCAGAAATAAGAAGCCCTTTCTTTAAATTTGTGATTCACGTAAGGAGAGAAAGGAAGGGCTGCCAAGGAGAAGAAAAGGTTGGGAGATCGTCGCCCACACGACGTCCAACCCGAGGAAGGAATACGTGCAAAAGATCTTGAGGTCGTGACTGCTCGAGATTTCTAGGAACTGTTGCCTTCTTTCCGCCGCAAGTATAATTCGTGAACCCTAGTTTCTGCCTATGAAGGGTTAGAACACGTTTATATCTGTTTAACTTTCTATCGATCAATACACACACCAAACCAGAGTCCTGGGAATCCCAGTTCCATCAATTGGGATCAGAGCCTCTTGGATCTGCGTATTGATTGATACGTCCATGTTGTCCAATAAAACTTGCGTTGTGTATTAGTCGATAGATGTAGATCTGTTCTAACTCGGTTTTACAGGCATCTTAGATCCGACTATTATGGTCCAATGCATGCTTTTGTTTGTGTTGTTTTAAACCATGGACATGTTGTGGATGTTGTTGTTATTCTGGATGTAATTAAAATCATGAGGGTTGATCGTGCTTATAATTTTAATTTTTTAATCTAGATTATGTGTGAACTCCTTCGAGAAGCATATGATTGATGTAATTTTAATTTTTTGATCAATCGTGATGGTAGTGGTGGCTGATTTTGATGCCAGACGAGATGCTGGTTTTAAGCAGTCCAAATGCATATAAATAATTTTCGATGAAGGAATCAGCAACCAAAACCTAAAAATAAAAAATAAAAAATTAGGGCGTTGGCCCGAATCCCGCGACCTGACCGGGCAGGTCGAACCCCGAATAGATCTACGCAGCGACAGATTTTGGATTCGGTTAGTTGTGGACGGAGTAGGAAAGATGACCATATTAGTTGGATATTTTTCTTCTGTTTGTTGTCGTTTTGCTTTTTCTGATTATACATGTTTATTATTCTGTGGATATTTTTTTGAAAAACTAAGCCTATATTAATAATGGACAACATGGACATAATATCAACTAGTAGAAAAACTCTCATTGTTAAATAATTAAGTGGGAGAGGATATTTATTTAGCATAAATCCTATGGTCTCCATTACTGGTTTGTAGGTGATGTAATTATACTTGCGCATTGGCTTTAGTGCCTTCCTCCAAATCGGATGAGTATGATTATGGATCACCAGCACAAACTACCTTACAGATAATTATAGAAAGTTACCTAATATGTGTTCACTTCTCCATCTGAAGGAACTCATTACAAGGTAATGGACTTAGTATTAAGTAATGATATACACTTAGATACAAATAATTGTATCCTCCTCATCGGAGTCACTGCTATTATTTGTATGACCAGAGCAAGACCAACATATTAATTTTATTTGTCATAATGTTTTGTTGACATGATAGTAAAATTAATAAGAAAAATCTACTTGAACAAAGTTGAATTTGTATACGTCCACACTATCGTGGCATGCTAAATTCATGGTGTTCAAGGTGTTGGTGAATTTCTTATTATTGTTTTGAGAGAATCAATATTTAATTAATTCAAAAAAAAATTTGCCGTATATAATTTTTATTTATGTGATTCTAAGAATTTAAAAGTTGGGTTCTTTCAGTCCACTTATGGTGATTCTTAAAGAAAATAAACTTACTGGACCTAATTATATTGACTAGAAACATAATTTGGATATTGTCCTGACTGTTGAGGAGTAAAAATATGTACTTGTTGAGGAATGCCCACCTAAGCCTGATGCTAACTCTGATGAAGAGGTCATAGAGGCTTATAAGAAGTGGAAAAAGGCAGATGAGATGGTACGGTGTTACATTTTGGCATCTATGTCAAATGTACTGCAACATCAGCATCAGGCCATGGCCACAGCTTATGATATGATGTATAACCTCAAAAAACTCTTTGGACATCAGAGTAGAGCAGCTAGACAGTTTTTTATAACGTGTTTGATGAATACAAAAATGGCTGAAGGTACGCCAGTAAGGGACCATATTCTCAAGATGATGGGTCATCTGAATGAGATGAACATCCTTGGAGCTAAAATCGATGGGAAATCCCAGGTCAATACATTATCGGGACTCTGTCTAAAAGTTTTGACAATTTTTGCCTTAACTACAACATGAACAAAAGGTTGTAGAGTTTGGCAGAACTTCCAAAAGAGCTACAGGATGCTGAATCTCTCTTTAAGCAGAGTGGTCCTATTTTTGTTTCTGAAAAGGCTTCTACTTCTAAGCCAAAAGGCGGTAAGAAGAAGAATAACATTCAGAAACAGGCAAACTCGACAAAGAAGGGCATGGGACCTCAAGGCGCTGTGAAAAAGCCGAAAGGCAAATATTTCACGTACAAAGGGTCAGGACATTGGAAGAGTGACTGTCCACTTCTCAAACAAAGGAACAAAGAAGGTATATCTCATTTACTAGTAGTTAAAACATGTTTAGTGGTGTTAACTACCGGCACCTGGTGTGTAGATACATGAGCCACTAATCATGTCTACAATATATTGCAGGGGTTCTAGGAAGCCATGCGGCTTAGTAATGGAGAGATATGCTTGTTCATGGGTCACGTTACAAAAGTAGCAGTCGTTGCATTAGGAGATATTACTTTATCTCTTGGTAGAAATGAGTCTTTCACATTGAAAGATTGTCTTTACGCACCTTCATTTAGAAGGAATTTAGTTTCTGTTTATATGTTAGTTAAGGATGGATATTCAGTTTACTTTAATGACAATATTGTTATTAGAAAGAAGAAACATTTTATCGGTTCTATTGCATTAGTTGATAATCTATATGTCATTAATCTTATTTCGTCTACAATGCAACTTATGGAAATGAATAATATGTCATTTAACTTAAATAAGAGAAAAGAACCGTCTTGTATGAACCAAACATATCTTTGGCACTTACGATTGGGGCATATTAACCTAAGAAGGATTCGAAGACTGGTTAAAGATGGACCTTTGAGTTCATTGGAAGTGGAGGTACTACTAGTCTGTGAATCCTACTTAGAAGGTAAAATGATCAAAAGGCCTTTTATGGCAAAGGGGTATATGGCCAAAGATGTGTTAGAATTAGTTCATTCTGATTTGTGTGGACCCATGACTATCCAGGCTAGAGGTGGCTTTGAATATTTTTTCACATTTATTGACGATTATTCAAGGTATGGATACATTTATTTGATGCACCGTAAGTCTGAGTGCATTGAGAAATTCAGAGAGTACAAGGCTGAAATAGGAAAACATCATAGAAAATGTATCAAGTCATTACGTTCAGATCATGGTAGCGATACCTTTTTGGAGAGTTTAGGGATTATTTATCAGAGGCTGGGATTACATCCCAATTGACTGCACCTGGAACGCCCCAGCAGAATAGTGTAGCCGAAAGAAGGAATAAAACTCTTATGGAGATGGTTAGATTAATGATGAGTTATTTGGATTTACCAGATTCATTTTGGGGTATGCCTTAGAGACTGCAGCTTATATTCTGAACTTGGTTCATTCTAAGTTAGTACCTCTTACTCCCACAGAGCTGTGGATTGGGCGTAAGCCTAGTCTGAAACATGTTCGAATTTGGCGTAGTCCAGCACATGTGCTGAATGCGAAAGCAGATAAGTTGGAATCTTGTACAGAAGTACGCTTGTTTGTAGGCTATCGAAAAGGAACGAAAGGAGGTTTATTTTATAGTCCTAAGGATCAGAAGGTCATTATTAGCACCAATGCCCGATTCTTAGATGAAGACTATGTGATGAACCATAAACCCACAAGTAGAGTTGTTCTAGAAGAACTGAGAGGTGAGACACCAAGTACTTCAGTACCAACAGTACAAGAGGATGAACCACAAATAACTGCACAACGTGTCACAAATGTTACACCACAACCAATAATGCCTCATCGTACTAGGAGGGTCGTGATACAACCTGATAGATATATGTTCTTGGGAGAGTCGTCAGACTTCGTTCCTGAGGGACAAGATTATGATCCATGTACCTGCAACGAAGCACTCCAAGATAAAGATGCAAATTCTTGGCAAAAAGCAATGATATCTGAAATAGAATCTATGAATTTCAATCAGGTCTGGGTGCTTGTAGAACCCCCGTTGGTGTAAAAGCCATTGGATGCAAGTGGGTCTATAAGAGAAAAAGATTATCAGACGGTAAGGTTAAAACCTTTAAAGCTCTGCTTGTTGCAAAAGGTTTTACTCAAAGAGAGGGTATCGATTATGAGGAAACCTTTTCTCCAGTAGCCATGCTTAAGTCTATCCGGATTCTTTTATCTATTGCAGCTCATCTCGATTATGAGATTTGGAAAATGGAAGTCAAGACAACTTTCCTTAATAGAAGTCTTGAGGAAGATATCTATATGAAGCAACTAGATGGGTTCATTGAAAAGGGCCAAGAGCATCTTGTTTGTAAGCTCAAGAAGTCTATTTATGGACTTAAGCAAGCGTCCAGATATTGGAACATATATTTTGATCAGGTGATAAAATCCTATGGATTTGATCAATGTCAGGATGAATCATGTGTATACAAAAAGTGTGACGAAAACATGGTGGTATTTCTAGTATTTTACGTAGATGACAACTTGTTCATTAGAAACAATACGTGGTTACCAAAACAGTTTGATATGAAGGACTTGAGAGAAGTAGGTCACATCCTTGGGATCAAAGTTCTACGAGATCGCAAGAAAAGGATGTTGGGCTTGTCCCAAGCTTCCTATATCGATACTGTACTAAATCATTTTAGCATGCAAAATTCTAAGAAAGGTTTTTTTACCTTTTAGGCATGAGATTGCTCTATCAAAGGAGTAGTGTCCGAATACACCTAAAGAGATAGAGAACATGAAAGCAGTTCCTTATGCTTCAGTAGTAGGAAGCTTAATGTATGCAATGCTATGTACGAGACCATACATCTGCTTTGCCATTGGCATGGTTAGCAGATATCAGTCTAACCCAGGACAAGAGCACTGGATTGCCGTAAAGCATATTTTGAAGTACCTGAAATAGACTATAGAGTATATGCTTGTTTACCAGGCAGATAGTTTGGTTCCCTTAGGGTATACAGCCTCAGATTTTCAGTCAGATAGGGATTCCAAAAAATCTACCTCAGGTTATGTATTTACTTTGGAAGGTGGAGCCATTGCATGGAGGAGTATCAAGCAAAAATGTATTGCTGATTCCACCATAGAAGCCGAGTATGTGGCAGCCTCTGAGGCAGCCAAGGAAGCGGTTTGGCTCAAAAACTTCCTGTTAGACTTGGATATGGTACCTAGTTTGCCTAAGTCTATTATACTTTATTATGATAATAGTGGTGCAGTTGAAAACTTGAAGGAACTACGATCCCATAAGACAGGTAAACACATTGAGCGCAAGTACCACCTGATACGAGATTTCGTAAAGAAAGAAAAAGTTGTTGTGATCAAGATAGCATCAGCCGACAACCTAGCCGATCCCATTACAAAGAGCTAACCAGCTAAGGCTTTTGATAGTCATGTTGAGGGAATGAGAGTCAGATGTGTAGCAGCATGGCTTTAACTATAAATGGAAGATTTGTAACAGTATACTGAAAAGCAATACTTTGAGTATAAGTGGGAGATTGTTAGGGTTATATACTAAAAGCATCACTTTTGTAGTAACTTTATTTCCTTAAATTTTGAATGAGAATCATATGGACAAATGTTTGCATATTGTAGTTGTTGCAAGTATTAGTGCAAGTGTCTGATATACTATATTGTAGATAATATGGTGTGTGGTGTCACACAGAAGATCATATTATCAGTTCCCTATGAAATATATAAAAAGTTCACAACCTAGATGGACTAGGACAATCTATTGGAAATGTTGTAGTGTAATATGGTATTAGTCTATCTTGACTATAGGTTTACATTAGTACACTTTGTGTGTATTGATCAGGACCACTTGAGGTCGTTCTCTTTTACTGACTACATAAGAGAACACATACTCAGTTATTATAGATATGTGAACTCTTAAGCCGGATATAATAACAGACATGTATATGCAGTGTGCATTACTTTGACTCATGAAAGAGTGAGATTCATTATGGGTCAATAATCTCTATGAATTGGGTAATAACATTGTATGTATGATGGGTTGTTGATTATAAAAGGAATTCATGTCTCGATACGTCGGGTTGATGATGTCCCCTTAAGGAGCTCATAAGAATTATCATATAAACCCTGCAGGTGGATTATATTCGACATGACAAATAAAGTTGAGTGGTGCTACTTAAGGATAAAAGATGTCGATCAATATAATTGTCAGTAACTTAATTTGATCGACGAACATTTGATATCTTAACATGTGGAGCCAAACGAGCATATAATAATAGGAGCCCACAATCATAATTTAGGATTAGGAAGGTGGTGCAACCAGAGCTCTTTAGTAGACCGAGCTATTGTTAATGGGCCTAGGTTGTGTGTTCGGGCTGGCAACCTAACATAGTCTGTAGCAAGGCTCATTGAATAAGTTTGGAGTCGGTAAGATTTATTGAACCGAAATTGTCACACCCCAGAACCAGAATACTGGAGAGCGAGGGCAGACATAGCCAGCTACGTATATTGAAATGGAAACCACCTCGATATACGGTCACGGCTGTCTAGATATATGAGGGTTTACTACAAGCCAACAGTCCCTTATGGTCATGAACAAGCCTAATGTCTCAATCACAAGCAAGTAAGTAAGGTCGCAAGATGTATGATCATTAAATATACAATAATAAGGCGTCCCAAATATTACATATTCAGCTGATCATGAAGCTAGTCGTTACAAAATGTTAGGACTAGCAAGAGTTTAGTTGTACATGATCAACCCTAGGATTTGTTAATCATGTTTACAGCCCGTAGGCAGACAGTAAGTAAAAGTGCATCGAGCTAACAGGTGCTCGTCGGCTAAACGCCTCAAAAGAATAATTTTACAGTAGAGTGAGTGAAATAAAATAGAAAACCCACTCGTAGCCCGGGTTCCTTCTAGTCGCCACCATTGGGCTGGAAGCTTGGTAGATCCTCGGGAGCTGCTCCAAAATCTGGCCACACAAAACCAGCTGGGTCAACCCCAGAAAGAGCAAGTGCCACAAGGGGCCACGAAATAAGAACAAAAGCCAGCAATCAGCACAAGAAAATCTAATATTAAAATTAAAACTTACGAAAACATGGCAGGGTGATATATGACGAGATAACCATGGAACTATTCCGATAGCCAGGTTACAACCCGTAAACCAAACAAGGACCGGGGTTGTAACCCTTCGTCTGAACAGAACTTGGTTTCCCACCATTTATCGGTAAGATAATAATGCAAGAAATTAAGGCAGGGAGCAATCTTGTACTGGATCAAGACATGGCTAAACTGGTTATACCTCATTCAATCAATCACGGCCAAGCAGATACTACGGCTTGCTACTTCAACTAACTAGGGTTATCACAGGCCTAATTACTAACAAGATGCAGTGAGATTGTTCTACAGCCACAAGCCCTGCAGACCATCCAGGTTACCCAGGTCGAAAGTTAGGGGTTGAATTCTGGTGGGTACATCGCCCGGGAGACAAATGTACCCTTAGGTGACTTAGAGGGTACAACACGTGACGGTGTGCTGGAAATGTGCCCTACTCGACGGCAGACTACAGATCCCAAGAGCGCCCAGGTAACGGGATTGCCTGTAGCTGTGTCATCTCTTCATGACTACTGTGTTATTCTAGTTATTAACCTTAATCCATTTTAGTAGGTACTCCTGACCGTGGTACTCAGGAGTCCCATCCTAGACATGATGCAAGACAGGACAAGTAGATTTAACAAGCAAGCAAGAAAGAACTACCCACGGTGTCAAGGCAAGTCAAGTTAAGTTAGCCGTCGCAACAGCATTAAGATAAATCATGTCAGGGTACTTGTCGGGAGTGCGCCACGACGGGCCACTATCATGTCAGATTGGTCATGTCAGGAGTGCACCACTACGGGTCACTGTCGTGTTATGCTAGTTCCTTGTCATACCATGCCATGTACAATAGTCATTCCAAACATATTAAGTAAAATCAAGTTCATGACAAAAGGCGTAAGGATATAAAATGGGCATAAAATATCTAATAAAATATCAATATACAGGACTATAGAAGAGCCAAGCTTAAAGAAATAAGACCAAAACTCCAAGAGCCAATGGGTTAAGCAAGGGGTCAGGGGAGCAGCGTACGCGCAAGAGCACGCAAGCAGGGGAGCAGCGTACGCACAAAAGTCACGCACGCAGGGGAGCTGCGTACGCACAAAAAGTCACGCACGCAGGGGAGCTGCATACGCACAAAAAGCACGCACGCAGGAGAGCTGCGTACGCGAAAAGTCACGCACGCAGGAGAGGTGCGTACGCAAAAAGTCACGCACGCAGGAGAGCTGCGTACGCGTAAAAACACGCACGCAGGAGAGCTGCGTACGCGAAAAGTCACGCACGTAGGAGAGTTGCGTACGCAAAAAGTCACGCACGCAAGAGAGCTGCGTACACGAAAAGACACGCACGCAGGAGAGCTGCGTACGTAAAAAGTCATGCACGCAAGAGAGCTGCGTACGTGAAAAGTCACGCACGCAAGAGAGCTGCGTACGCGAAAAGTCACGCACGCAAGAGAGCTGCGTACGCGAAAAGTCACGCACGCAGGAGAGCTGCGTACGCGTAAGAACACGCACACAGAAGAGCTGCGTAGGCATAAAAACACGCACACAGAGGAAAGGATCTTCTTCTCCATGGCTGAGAAGAAGCTCCCATGGCTCCAAAAACTTTAAAGCATCACAACTTGGCCATCCGAACTCCAAATCCGGATTTCCAAAGTTCCAACCAGGGTGGAATGGAATTCTCTTCCACAAGGAAACATCAAAACTCATAAAAATCCAACCTAAATAGACCAAAACCATGTAAAACCGAAAATAGGGAAAACTTAGATCTAGAACAATGGAGACTCCAAACCACAAAATACCAAGTTCTAATGTTGATCACCATGTCCTAATCTATCAAATGGACAAGTAAAATAGGGTTCTCATGTGGTGGCAAGGTGCACTTGCCTATGGGTTGGTATTGTGGAGAGGAAGGAGAAGAGTGTTGTGTAGAGGAAAGAGAAGAAAAAATTAATGGAGGTTTATGAGAAGAGAGAAAAAGTTGGTGGAGTTTTAAAGAGGGTGGGATGTGGTGTGTTGAGGGTGGAGCATAGGCTAAGGTGTTCCAATACATAATAAACCAAACCAAACCAAACCATCCCAATTAAAACCGAGCCATGTCAAAACTCGAAATACGAGAAACACCGAAATTTCACAAGTTGAGAAAAAAATAAAAATATATGCCAAAATCCAGATACGAGTATAAATACGAAATACGGGAAATACGAAAAAATGAGGGTAACAACTCTACCCACCTTAAAAGAATTCCGTCCTCGGAATTTAATCAAGGAGCTAGAGATTGTCACGACAAGCTACACTAAGCACAGGCAAGCTACACTAAGCAGTTCAATCATACAATCATACAATGCAAGCAAGGAAGGGAAAACGTATGGCATAAGAAAGACATTATACCTCATGAGTCAAACAGGTAGGGATATCGTGATCGGATGTCGTCCTCATGCTTCCACGTTGACTCACCTAGAGAGTGATGACCCCAAGCAACACGGACTAATTTAATAGTCTTGTTCTTGAGTATCTTTTCCCTCCGGTCCAAAATAGACTCGGGCCTCTCCTCATACGAAAGGTTGGTACCAACAACCAATTCCGAATGGTCTAGGATGTGGCTCGGGTCCGGAATATACCGTCGTAATTGGGACACATGGAATACATCATGTACCTCACTTAGCGACGGCGGAAGAGCGAGACGATAGGATACATCTCCTACTCGCTCTAGAATATCGAAGGGCCCTATATACCTAGGACTAAGCTTTCCCCGCATGCCAAAGCGAATGACGCCGCGGTTAGGCGAGATCCTAAGGAATGCATGGTCGCCGACAGCAAATTCTAAGGGACGCCGAAGAGCATCGGCCCAATGGCGCTGGCGGTCCTGGGCAACTCGGAGGTGATCTCTGACCTTCCTGACCACTTCAACCGTCTGGAAAATCAATTCGGGTCCGAGCATCTACCTCTCCCCGACATCGTCCCATACTAGCGGGGATCTGTACTTCCTGCCATAAAGAGCCTCGAAGGGTGCCATCTGGATACTGGCCTGATAACTGTTGTTGTACGAGAATTCCACCAGGTGCAGATGATTCTCCCATGAACCACCGAAGTCAAGGGTACAAGATCTCAACATATCTTCGAGAGTCTGGATTGTGCGCTGTGACTGACCATCCGTCTGCGGGTGATAAGCTGAGCTGAATTGAAGGCGAGTCCTCAAACTCTTCTGCAAGCTGTGCCAAAAGTGTGATGTGAATCTTGAATCCCTGTCCGAGGTGATGCTGACTGGCACACCGTGAACCCTGACGATCTGCCTGAGATATATCTCTGTTAGCTGCGCCGTTGACTGTCCAACTCTGAATGGAAGAAAGTGTGCCACATTGGTAAGCATGTCCACAATTATCCAAATAGCATCTCTGCCGGCCGGAGACCTGGGCAATCCGGTCATGAAATCCATGGTTATATGTTTCCATTTCCATTATGGGATCGGTAAGGGTTGAAGAAGTCCAGCGGGCCTCTGATGTTCAGCTTTAACCTGTTGGCAAACTAAACACCGAGAGACAAACCGGGCTATCTCCCTCTTCATGCCATTCCACCAAAAATGCTGACGAATATCACGGTACATCTTCGTACCACCCGGATGAATAGAATATTGAGAACTGTGGGCTTCTGCCATGACTTCCCGTCTGATATCTCCACTGGGTACACAAAGACGAGTGTCGTGCCGAAGTGTACCGTCTTCATGGATACATAACTCTGGCCTTCTTCCTGCTTCACACTCTGCTATGAGTCGCTGGATTTTGGAATCTGTTGACTGTGCCACCCGGATTCTCTTAACTATGCTGGACTGAACCTGTAGGCTGGCTATCAATGCCACGCTGGTTGGAAGAACCACTTCAATTCCCATCTTCTGAAGATCTGCCAATAATTCTGGTTGCGCCGTCAGGAGGTAAACTCCGGCTCTCCTGCTCAATGCATCTGCTACAACGTTAGCCTTCCCGGGATGATACTGCAAATCCACATCATAGTCCACTAGTAGCTCGAGCCATCTTCTCTGCCGCATATTAAGGTCCTTCTGGGTGAAAACATACTTCAGGCTCTTATGATCAGTAAAGATCTCCACTCTATCTCCGTACAAGTAGTGTCTCCACAACTTCAAGGCAAACACTACCGCCGCCAATTCCAAGTCGTGGGTCGGGTAATTCTTCTCATGATCATGTAGTTAACGTGACGTATAAGATATTACCTTCCCATGCTGCATCAAGACACACTCCAATCCTCTGTCTGAAGCGTCGCAATAAACGGTGAATCCTCCGGTCCCATCTGGAAGGGTGAGAATAGGAGCCGTTATCAAACCTCGCTTCAACTTCTTGAATGATTCCTGACACTCTGCTGTCCAAACAAATGGCACATCCTTGCGGGTCAACTGGGTCATCGGCGCTGAAATCCTTGCGAAATCTGAAACGAACCGTCGGTAGTAGCCGGCCAATCCAAGGAAGCTGCGAACCTCTGCCACTGAGCTGGGTACCGGCCATGACTCGATAGCCACAATCTTCTGGAGATCCACTTCTACTCCTCCTCGGGTAATGATGTGACCCAAGTATGATATGCGATCGAGCCAGAACTCGCATTTACTGAACTTGGCGTACAACTGATTCTCCCTAAGCGTCTGGAGGATGACTCTGAGATGTTGTTTATGCTCTGCTTCACTCTTGCTGTAGACCAGGATGTCATCTAGGAACACGATCACAAATTGATCCAAGTAGGGCATGAAAATGCGATTCATGAGGTCCATGAATACGGCCGGCGCATTGGTCGTTCCAAAGGGCATAACAAGGAACTCCCAATGTCCATACCTCGATCTAAATGCTGTCTTCGGGATGTCCTGCTCTCTGACTCTGATCTGGTGGTATCTCGACCGCAAGTCGATCTTCGAGAACACTGAAGCCCCTCTGAGCTGATCAAATAAGTCATCTATCCTCGGAAGAGGGTATCTGTTCTTGATGGTCACCGAATTCAAGGTACGATAATCAACACATAGCCTGGATGTACCATCCTTCTTTTTCACAAAAAGCATCGGGGCTCCCCAAGGCGATCCATTCGTACGGATGAATCCCTTGGTCCTCAGTTCTTCAATCATCTTGTATAAAATCTCCAACTCTGAAGGCGCCATCCTGTAGACTCGCTCTGATATTGGTGCTGTCCCGGGAATCAAGTCTATAGTGAACTCAATCTCCCGTTCTGGCGGCATCCCTGGAAACTCCTCTGGAAAGACATCTGGAAACTCTTCAACTATCCGGGGTAACTGTACTACTGCTACTGCCATCCGCAATGCTAGGAAAGACGGCTCCACTGCGCCTCTAGAAAACGAAAACTCTGGCTCGCCGGGGATACTAAAGACAACTCTGCCAATATGGCAGTCTATCCTAGCATACTGGTTCCTCAACCAATCCATGCCTAGGACTACATCATAGTCTGCCATAGAAAACTCTATGAATCTAGCGGGGAACTCCCTACCGCTAACTATGATCCGACACGAGGAAAACACTCGATCTACTCCCACAAGGCCATTACCAGTAAGAATATTGAGCCTCACTGATAATGACTCGGAACCGTGTCACGAATCGTGCAGACATAAATGAATGCGATGCACCAGAATCAAATAATACAGACGCTGGAGAGGAGTTGACGAGAATAGTACCTGCCATAACCTCACCTGGTGCAACTTCTTCTTCCATAGCCATTATCATGGCCTGACCTTGTCCCCTGGCTGCTGGTCCCCTCTGCTGGAAACCTCTCTGCCTATTCTGGGTCTTAGCTTGGGCTTGTGCATACTGCTGGGGGTGTTGTTGCTGGAATGCCTGAGACTGAGGCGGCAAGGGCCTCGAAGACTGATACTGCTGCTGCTGAACTGGTACAGGGGCCGGTCCTCTCACCGAAGAGCTAGAAGGGTTGGATGCTGATGAACCACCCCTATTCGGGCAAGCCCCTATCCTATGATCTGCTGCTCCACACGCCAGGCACAATCCCTGCGCCCTGCGACAGTCTGCCACCACATGCCCTGGCTTCATGCAATGAGAACATCCCATCACGGAAGTCTGCTTCTGCTTCTGCTGCTGCGGGCACGTCGGGGTCGAATGCTGAACCGACGTTACTGAGGCCGCCCGCCTCGGAGTTCCAATGGTCAATCCCCTAGCTGCCAGGGCTGGATCTGATAATTGGTGCATCTGACTGTGGGACCGCTTCCTACCTCCGGTCCTATCCACGATCCTCTGGGAGGTGTACTCATGCCTCCTAGCTGCTCTCAAGACTGCATCGAACGTCTGGTGCTCGAACTGTTCAACCGCCAACAAGATCTCCAAATGTAGTCCCTGCTGGAACCGCTGGGCCCTATCAAACTCGGTCGCCACCAAGGTGGGGGCAAACCTACTGAGTCTAGAAAACTCCGATGCATAACTGTCGACTGTTCTGCCTCCTTGCTTCAAGTTGGTAAATCTGGTCTGCAGGTCGTACTGAGCCACAGCATCGAAATACTTCGTCTGGAATCTCTCTCTAAACACTGCCCAAGCAATGGGTGCCACTAATCCCATGGCTTGCGCCGCCCACCAACTGCGAGCCAAGTCTAACAACTGCAGGCGTACCACTGCCACCTTCTCATTCTCAGGTGTCCTAGCTGCTTCCAGAATCACCTCGGTATCCTGAAGCCATGCATCCGCGGCAATCGCATCCTCGCTGTCGTCGAAGAAAGGAGGGTTCAATCTCTTGAAACTGTTAGCCGCCTGGTTCCCTGGATGACCGCCTCTGGTCAAAGCATCTTGAACTGTCTGGTACAGGGCGTCGCTTCGACAATCCTGGGAAGCTATCAAGGTTCTGATGAGGCCTACTAAGGTACCATCATCTGGCTCTGCGGGCTGGACGGGCCGAACTGGTGACTCTCCTCCAGTAGGCACAACTCTGGAGGCTACCCCGGAATGCTGGGCTTGATCTCCGGGTTGCTGCTGATCCACGGGAGGTGCTCTTCCTCGTCGATCGGTAGGACCAGGTACAGTACCGCTGAAGAAGATGACACAGGGAACAATAAGGAAAGGACCAGGACAGATCAATGATATAAGCACAGGATCAGGGCAAGAATCCAGGGATTCAAAGGATACGAACAGCGATCAAGGACGAGTACTGATTGAGACATCTATTCGGTAAACCCTCACATTTCTTGATTGACAAGGCCTGCATGGGCCACCACTTAAACCATGTCACGCCCCAGAACCAGAATACTGGAGAGCGGAGGCAGACATAGCCAGCTACGTATATTGAAATGGAAACCACCTCGATATACGGTCACGGCTGTCTAGATATATGAGGGTTTACTACAAGCCAACAGTCCCTTATGGTCATGAACAAGCCTAATGTCTCAATCACAAGCAAGTAAGTAAGGTCGCAAGATGTATTATCATTAAATATACAATAATAAGGCATCCCAAATATTACATATTCAGCTGATCATGAAGCGAGTCGTTACAAAATGTTAGGACTAACAAGAGTTTAGTCGTACATGATCAACCCTAGGATTTGTTAATCATGTTTACAGCCCGTAGGCAGACAGTAAGTAAAAGTGCATCGAGCTAACAGGTGCTCGTCGGCTAAACGCCTCAAAAGAATAATTTTACAGTAGAGTGAGCGAAACAAAATAGAAAACCCACTCGTAGCCCGGGTTCCTTCTAGTCGCCACCATTGGGCTGGAAGCTTGGTAGATCCCCGGGAGCTACTCCGAAATCTGGCCACACAAAACCAGCTGGGTCAACCCCAGAAAGAGCAAGTGCCACAAGGGGGCCACAAAATAAGAACAAAAGCCAGCAATCAGTACAAGAAAATCTAATATTAAAATTAAAACTTACGAAAACATGGCAGGGTGATATATGACGAGATAACCATGGAACTATTCCGATAGCCAGGTTACAACCCGTAAACCAAACAAGGACCGGGGTTGTAACCCATTGTCTGAACAGAACTTGGTTTCCCACCATTTATCGGCAAGATAATAATGCAAGAAATCAAGGCAGGGAGCAATCTTGTACTGGATCAAGACATGGCTAAACTGGTTATACCTCATTCAATCAATCACGGCCAAGCAGATACTACGGCTTGCTACTTTAACTAACTAGGGTTATCACAGGCCTAATTACTAACAAGATGCAGTGAGATTGTTCCACAGCCACAAGCCCTGCAGACCATCCAGGTTACCCAGGTCGAAAGTTAGGGGTTGAATTCTGGTGGGTACATCGCCCGGAAGACAAATGTACCCTAAGGTGACTTAGAGGGTGCAATACACGACGGTGTGCTGGAAATGTGCCCTACTCGACGGCAGGCTACAGATCCCAAGAGCGCCCAGGTAACGGGATTGCCTGTAGCTGTGTCATCTCTTCATGACTACTGTGTTATTCTAGTTATTAACCTTAATCTATTTTAGTAGGTACTCCTGACCGTGGTACTCAAGAGTCCCATCCTAGATATGATGCAAGACAGGACAAGTGGATTTAACAAGCAAGCAAGAAAGAACTACCCACGGTGTCAAGGCAAGTCAAGTTAAGTTAGCCGTCGCAACATCATTAAGATAAATCATGTCAGGGTACTTGTCGGGAGTGCACCACGACGGGCCACTATCATGTCAGGTTGGTCATGTCAGGAGTGCACCACTACGGATCACTGTCGTGTTATGCTAGTTCCTTGTCATACCATGCCATGTACAATAGTCATTCCAAACATATTAAGTAAAATCAAGTTCATGACAAAAGGCGTAAGGATATAAAATGGGCGTAAAATATCTAATAAAATATCAATATACAGGGCTATAGAAGAGCCAAGCTTAAAGAAATAAGACCAAAACTCCAAGAGCCAATGGGTTAAGCAAGGGGTCAGGGGAGCAGCGTACGCGCAAGAGCACGCAAGCAGGGGAGCAGCGTACGCACAAAAGTCACACACGCAGGGGAGTTGCGTACGCACAAAAAGTCACGCACGCAGGGGAGCTGCGTACGCACAAAAAGCACGCACGCAGGAGAGCTGCGTACGCGAAAAGTCACGCACGCAGGAGAGCTGCGTACGCAAAAAGTCATGCACGCAGGAGAGCTACGTACCCGTAAAAACACGCACGCAGGAGAGCTGCGTACGCGAAAAGTTACGCACGCAGGAGAGCTGCGTACGCGAAAAGTCACGCACGCAAGAGAGCTGCGTACGCAAAAAGACACGCACGCAGGAGAGCTGCGTACATGAAAAGTCACACACGCAAGAGAGCTACGTACGTGAAAAGTCACGCACGCAAGAGAGCTGCGTACGCAAAAAGTCACGCACGTAAGAGAGCTGCCTACACGAAAAGTTATGCACGCAGGAGAGCTGCGTACGCGTAAGAACACGCACACAGAAGAGCTGCGTACGCGTAAAAACACGCACACAGAGGAAAGGATCTTCTTCTCCATGGCTGAGAAGAAGCTCCCATGGCTCCCAAAACTTCAAAGCATCACAACTTGGCCATCCGAACTCCAAATCCGGATTTCCAAAGTTCTAACCAGGGTGGAATAGAATTCTCTTCCACAAGGAAACATCAAAACTCATAAAAATCCAACCTAAATAAACCAAAACCATGCAAAACCGAAAATAGAGAAAACTTAGATCTAGAACAATGGAGACTCCAAACCACAAAATACCAAGTTCTAATGTTGATCACCATGTCCTAATCTATTAAATGGACAAGTAAAATAGGGTTCTCATGTGGTGGCAAGGTGCACTTGCCTATGGGTTGGTGTTGTGGAGAGGAAGGAGAAGAGTGTTGTGTAGAGGAAGGAGAAGAAGAAATTAATGGAGGTTTATGAGGAGAGAGAAAAAGTTGGTGGAGTTTTAAAGAGGGTGGAATGTGGTGTGTTCAGGGTGGAGCATAGGCTAAGGTGTTCCAATACATAATAAACCAAACCAAACCAAACCATCCCAATTAAAACCGAGCCATGTCAAAACCCGAAATACGAGAAACACCGAAATTCCACAAGTTGAGAAAAAAATAAAAATACATGCCAAAATCCAGATACGAGTATAAATACGAAATACGGGAAATACGGAAAAATAAGGGTGACAGAAATAGGCACCGAAAGTCTAATAATTGGGTCTTGTGTGTCATTTAAAAATAAAAAAACACATGGAAACACAATTGAGTGGGATACTATTGGCATGTGTGTTGTAGGCTCAAAATTGGTCAAAATCATATATTGGGTTGTATAGGTTGGATCGAAGTTGAGACCTGAATGTAAATTGGAAAGTCTTTCAAGATTTTTGGTAGATAGTAAAATTGATCCGATTGACCTGAAAGTTGTGTTATGAAATGAAGATAAACTTGTCTAGACCAAAACATATGAAAGGTATTTCGAGAGAATGGTATTTCTTATGCTCCAAAACCAAAGCAACGGAAAGAAGTATTTAATGATTTTTATAATAATAAAATATAGTTTAATAAATAAAAATTATATAAAATAAATAAATAAAATCCCAAAAATTGTAGTGCCTTGCTCTGCAAAGGCACTAGATAAACAGAGAAATCGGATTACTGTCTTTGAAACAAAAGACGATTAATCTTGGTGAGTGGACGATACATTTTATGATTCGCTTATGCCTAATAAGAATATGAGTTTTTGATTGAATGCTATTGCTAATAACAAGATGGTAATCGTTGAGTATGCTTATAAGAGAATCCACATGTTGCTATGCTACGAATAAGAAAAGAGATAGTCTATATGCTAAGAATAAAGATTGTTGCCCGCTAATAAGAAATGAACTATTGCCATGTTAAATCAAATGAGATGATGCCATGCTAAAAATAGATATTTGTTCCAAATATGACTCCTTGTCATGCTTGATATAAAAAAAGAGAAGCTATTGGCTATATATCCGAAAAGAAGAAAGGCACGAAATGAATGTGTCGTACATCTGTTAAGGCACGAAATGAACATGTCGTATATTTTCTAAGGCACAAAATGAACGTGTCGTATATCTGAAAGATCAGATCAAATTCTATTTCATCTGATAGAAATGCTAAGAGCAGATGCATTGGTCTCGGATAACTTGTGCACAAGTATCGTCTCTCGGGTAGATTCTTGGGGCACCTCGAACGACTCGGCCTAGGAGAGATTAGGGCACCCTGAGGTAAATGAGACCTCGCAATCAGGGGGGTGTTGAGTCCTTAGCGACGAGCTGAACCAAAGAGTCACAGCGGCTAATCATGGAAATGCCCATGGACCATCATATAGATAAGTGTTGATTGGTGCAGAGCTGAACCGGAGAGTCATAGCTGCCAATCGAGTCTGCATGTGTCATTAATAATTTTGCTAAGAGTTAACAATGAAAAGATGGACAGGGAACAATATTAGTTATATCATATTTATGCTAATCCTGGTCTTGTGCAGAGATAGACCGTCGGCTATGGTAAGAATCACTAAAAAAGTGATACATGTGTTGCTTAAGTTTCAGATTATGAATCTGCTTATTAAGATTAGTCTTTGCAAATGAATTACTAATGTCCCGATAACAGAACAAGAGTATGACACTTGGAATGTGACTGGTATCAAAGAATAATCTGTTACTAGGAAATTTCTATGTCCCGTTCAAAGAAAAGTTTTGATAATCATGCTTGTATTCTGACCCTGAGAATGTCTTGAATAAGAGAAAATGATGCTAATGCTTTTGTCCCTAATGAAATGATATGGTTTATGAAACATGCTGCGCACTGCATATGAAATGAATAGTCATCGTGCTTGAAATGAACAGTCCCGTTGTATGCTTGAGATTAATTGATCTGAACTATGGCTTTTCGAAAGTGTTTTCAAAAGACGTAATCTGACTCTTAATATGCATAAAATGAATATAGGTAAAAGTAGCAAGCTCACATCATAAGAAATATTTTCTTACTAAATGAATTAGTGATCGTTTCAGACAAATGTAGCCTTTGTTCACAATCACCAATATGTTGATATACTGACCCATCATCAGTCTGCATGCAGGTGCAAGATGAACCAAGATGGATAGTCTGAAGCAATAGTCCGAGCCTCATCCTCAGGAGCCAGAAATCAGAAGAGATGCCAAGAGATGGACATCTGTTGCAAAGAGTTAGTTTTGTATATAAAGGGATGTAATGTATAGAACGAGATCATTGTATTCTATAAAGTTTTTGAGAGAATGTAAGCCAAGTATGTTATTGTATCAGAGAGAATTGGGAGCTTATAATTTGTCCAAATGAAATCAATAAAGAGATTTGTTTCTGCTACCATGTGTTTAATCTGTAATATGTTCGCTGCTATTTTAATTATCTGCATCTTGTTCTACCGTATATTGTCTATCTTGACTATTTTATTATTGTACATGTCTTAGCCTTGTGCAAGCGCAACTTAGGCTTGTACGTCATCACACCCAAGCAAGGACGAATGGTTCTACAGAGTCCAAAGCGAGAACAAAAGGACTCTGTGGGATCAGGGCGTGAGAGAATGGTATCAAAGCAACACGATCCTCTGGCCAATTGTTGATTCGATTAAGTTTGAAGATGTTCTCCTGATTAGAATTTCCTCGTATGTTTGATATCATCGATGAGATGAACGTTCCATAAAATAAGTCTATAAATAATTTTAAGATGCCGGCATATATTTTATTGATTGAGATTGAGATGCTTTATTAAACATGTAGCTTGATATGATCTGAATTGATAGTTGTATCGATTTATGATAGCGAAGGATGAGGGCTATCGCTGCTAAAGATATCGTAAGTTTCTTCTTAAGTTTCGAGGACAAATTTTTTTCTCGGTGGGCAGTTATGTAGTGTCCTGCTCCGCAAATGTACTAGATAAACCGAGAAATTGAATTACTAGCTCTGCAACAGAAGTCGATTAATCTTGGTGGGTGGACGAAGATACATTTTATGATTCGCTTACGCCTAATAAGAATATGAGTTTTTGAATGAATGATATTGCTAATAACAGGATGGTAATCATTTAGTATGCTTATAAGAGAATCCACATGTTGCCATGCTATGAATAAGAAAAGAGAGAGTCTATTTGCTAAGAATAAAGATTGTTGCCTGCTAATAAGAAATGAACTATTGCTATGTTAAATAAAATGAGATGATGCCATGCTAAAAAATAGATATTTGTTACGAATATGACTCCTTGTCATGCTTGATGTGAAAAGAGATAAGTTGTTGGCTATGTGATCTGAAAAGAAGAAAGACACAAAATAAATGTGTCATACATCTGTTAAGGAAGAAAATGAACATGTCGTATATATGCTATATTATGAAATGAACGTGTCGTATATCTGAAAGATCAGGTCAAAATCTATTTCATCTGATAGAAATGCTAAGAGCATATGCGTTGCTCTCAGACAACTTGTGCACAAGTATCATCTCTCGGTTGGATTCTTGGGTCGCCTCGAACCACTCGGCCTAGGAGATATTAGGGAACCCTGAGGTAAATTAGACCTCGCGATCAGGGGGTATTGAGTCCTTAGAGACGAGCTGAACCAAAGAGTCACAGCAGCTAATCATGGAAATACCCATGCACCATCATATAGATAAGTGTTGATTAATGCAGAGCTGAACCGGAGAGTCACAGCTGCCAATCGAGTCTGCATGTATCGTTAGTAAATTTGCTAAGAGTTATAAATATAGATATGGACATGGAACAAAATTGGTTATATCATATTTATGCTAATCCTGGTCTTGTGGAGGGATGGACCATCGGGTATGGTAAGAATCACTGAAAAAGTGATACATGTGTTGCTTAAGTTTCAGATTATAAATTTGCTTATTAAGATTAGTCTTTGTAAATGAATTGCTAATGTCCCGATAACAGAACAAGAGTATGACACTTGGAATGTGACTGGTATCAAAGAATAATCTGTTGCTAGGAATTTGAAATATCACATTCAAAGAAAAGTTATGATAATCATGCTTGTATTCTGACCCTAGGAATGTCTTGAATAAGAGAAAAGGATGCTAAAGCTTTTGTCCCTTATGAAATTATATGGTTCATGAAACACGCTGCGCACTGCACATGATATGAATAGTCATTGTGCATGAAATGAGCAGTCCCGTTGTATGCTTAAGATTAATTGATATGAACTGTGGCTTTTCGAAAGTATTTTCAAAAGATATAATCTGACTTTGAATATGCATAAAATAAACATAGGTAAAAGTAGCAAGATCATATCACAAGAAATGTTTTCTTTCTAAATAAAATAGTAATCGTTTCAGACAAATGTAGCCTTTGTTCACAATCAAAAGTATGTTGATATACTGACCCATCATCAGTCTGCACGCAGGTGCAAGATGAATCGAGATGGATAGTCCGAAGCGATAGCCCGAGCCTCATCCTCATGAGGCAAAAATCAGAAAAGATGCCAAGAGATGGACATCAGTTGCAAAAAGTTGGTATTGTATATATAAAGAGATGTAATTGATGGAATGGGATCATTGTATTCTGTAAAGTTTCTGAGAGAATGTATGCCAACTATGTTATTGTATCAGAGAGAATTAGGAGCTTGTAATCTTTTCAAATAAAATTAATAAAGAGATTTGTTTCTTCTACCATGTGTTCAATATGCAATATGTCTGCTGCTATTTCAATTATCTGCATCTTGTTTTGCTGTGTATTATCTATCTTATCTATTTGTCATTGTCATTATACATGTCTTGGTCTTGTGCAAGCGCAACTTAGGCTTACACGGCATCACGCCCAAGCAAGGACGAATGGTTCTACCGAGTCCGAAGCGAGGACGAAAGGACTCTGCGGGATCGAGGCATAACAAAAATTAGGGGGCTTACATAAACGACATCGATGACGAAGATGGAAGACAAATAACCAACCCAAAGATAATACTGGAACAAGTCATCCGGCTAATCTACCAAAGAAACGGAGATTCTCCTCAGATCATTTAGAAGAGTATGTGATAGGTGAATGATCAAATGGGGGTAATTACACGATCTTCAAATAGAGATCTCATTGCAAATATTCCTTTAATTTCTTAGATTGAACCTAAGAACGTAGACAAATATTTTGGTGATTAATTTTGGATTTCTTCTAAGCAAGAGGAACTGAACTAATTTGAACGTAATCAAATTTGGGAACTCATTCATAATCCTAATGATTTTCCAATCATTAGTACCAACTGGGTCTTCCAAAATAAATTAAAGGAGAATGGTTCAGTTACACACAACAAGGCATGTCTCATAGCTCAAGGATATATCCAAGAAGAAGGTATTGACTATGATGAGACGTACGCTCCATTTACTAGACTAGAATCTATTTGAATGCTTTGTGCTTTATAAGTTTTCATAATTTCAAACTATTTCAAATGGATGTCAAAAGCGCTTTCCTAAATGGTTTTATAAAAGAAGAAGTTTTTGTCAAACAACCCCCCCTGGTTTTGAAGATTTCAATAATCCCGACCACGTATTCAAGTTACGAAAGGCCCTATACGGACCCAAATAAGACCCACTTCCTAGGTATGAGCGTCTTAGTTCCTTTCTACTTGAAAATGGTTTTTCAAAAGAAATGGTTGATACAATTTTGTTCATAAAATCTTCTGACAATTCTATGTTATTAGTGCAAATATACGTTGACGACATTATATTTGGATCAACTAATGAGATGATATGTAACAACTTTGCTAAGTGTATGTAGAGTGAGTTTGAAATGAGCATGATGGGGGAGCTCACATTCTTCCTAGGATTGTAAATCAAGCAAGACTCACAAGGAACGTTCATTAATCAAGCTATATAAAAGATTTGCTAAAGAAGTTCGACATAGACAATGTTAAACCCATCGGTACTCCAATGACAACATCAACAGAGCTTAACCTTGATGAAAATGGTAAATCTACAAATATACGTAAGTATCAAGGTATGATTGGTAGTAAGTTATATCTAACTGCTAGTCACCTAGACATTATATTTTTTTGTATGTCTTTGTGCCAGATATCAGGCCAATCGTAAGGAATCACATTTTTCTACGACGGACGTATCTTCCGATACCTTAGA
This sequence comes from Iris pallida, assembly GCA_029216955.1. NCBI lineage: Eukaryota > Viridiplantae > Streptophyta > Magnoliopsida > Asparagales > Iridaceae > Iris > Iris pallida. The sequence continues at coordinate 52,628 of JANAVB010041462.1, forward strand.
GGTACTTTAACGGTTGTCTTATAGTATTCCAAAATAATGTCCTTTGACCTTATTGGTTACTCGAATGCTGATTTTGCTAGATGCAAAATTGATTGAAAAAGTGCCAACGACACTTGTCATTTCCTATGAAAGTTCCTACTCTCCTTGTTTAGCAATAAGGAAAATTATGTCACATTATCAACGACTGAGGCTGAGTATATCGTCGCAGCACATTATTGTGCACAAATTTTGTTGATGGAGGAAACTTTGGAAGACTTCGATCTTCACTACAAGAACATTCTTATTTACTGCGATAACACAAGTACAATCAATCTCACTAAGAATCCAACATGTCACTCACATATTAAACACATTTAAATTGGGGACCACTTTCTTAGAGATCATTAGTAAATACAGAGATATTTACTTAGAATTTGTTGACATGGAACATCAATTAGCAGACATCTTTATTAAGCCCCTAGCTGAAGATCGTTTCAACTATATCCATCGAGAATTAGGACTTCTTTATTCAAATAAAATGTAAGACTATACGGTGGTTTAAATTCTTATATTAATTTAAGTTCCTAAAAGTTATGACGATTTTGGATACAAGCCAAAAGGGCCCTTCTGTCGCACAAACGTAAATAGCCTGAAGCGACATGGTGTTAAGTGTCTTCGGACTAACACTAGCCGGGATCCGATCCCTATAGCTACTCCAAGATTGTCTGTACTTACAGAAACTTATGACTTGATAAAGCCCATTTGGCACTTATAGCTTATATATTATATCTAATACTAGAAATCAAATGCCACGAATAATGTTCACACTGAAAATCTAGCGTTCATGCAATCCGAACACAGACTGAACTTGGTCATCAACCGAACTCGAACCGAACTCAATTTCCTTATGTCCAAAATATTATGATTTGATTTGGCCCCACTCAATCTTAGGATTTTAGATGATATTTATTCATGGCATTATCCGTACGGGCCAACAAAAAGTTACCTCCAACCACTAGAAATCCTAAAATTATCCTCCAAACCATAGTTGGATTCTTTCTCTCTCAAAGGCCTTCAACCTCTTCTATTTTTTTTTCACCTTTTTAAGGTAAATTTCTCTTATGGCTCCAAAAAGAAATCTTGATGAAAATTTCATTGATCCCCTCTTTCTCCTTATATGCCAAATATTGGAGAGTTTGATGGTTTTCTTTTCAAAACCCTCGAAAACTCCGATGCTTGGTTCAATGACTTTCTATCTATTTCTTCAAAAGGTGACATTTGTTATGGCAAGCCTATCAATTTTCAACACTTCAACGACTTTCTATCTATTTTTCAAAAGTTTGAACTTGAGGAACTCGTTGCTACCCGCTATCGTGTTTTTCAAAATTTCATTCACATGTTTTATTGAAACATAGCATATGATAATGGCACTATTTCTTCAAGGGTACGCGGCATCAACATTGAATTTGATTCTAGTAACTTGGGAGAAATCTTACGCATTCCTGCCGAATGTGGACCCATTGTCAATATCACACAAATTCAATTCCCAAACCATGACAACTACGACACTTTTAAAAATCGTCTTTATGCACCACATGAATGTCCACCAAGAAGATTTCATGCAGTATTCTTGAATAATCTTTTCTTTGAATTACATCGAATCGTTTTCTCCACGTTTCTACAAGCAAACTTATTTTGATGAAGTTTCATATCTAGAAATGTCTGCTTTATATCATCTTCACTTCAATATTCCATTCAATGTTCCACAAACTATTATTTTGCAAATGATTCGATCTCGCAATATAGGGCATCCATTACTTTATGCCATGTACTTGCCAACAATCTTTTGCTATTTTAACATCTTTCTTGACACATGTTATTCTCTTAATGTACCACTTTCTCTCAATAGAGTTCATAGGATTGAACTCGCTTTTCTCTTACCATATAAGTCCAACTCTAACACAAATCCACCTATTGATTCTCCACCAACTGCTACTAAGCCATCTACTACCTTGGATTCCATCATTACTATGCCTATTGGTCACTTCAAAAAGGTAGACGATCGATATCAAGCCTTTGATCATCGTCAGATACTTGATACTCATGCCATTTGTAACTCCTTGATGGACATCCAATACACTTTATTTCAGTACTCAGCTGGACCTTTTCCTATAACGAGAGATCTCGACTGTCCATGCTATCGTGTTGATGATGCCTATGTGTAGAGATACTTGATCCAGTTGATGCCTTATTTGACCCAAATCGGATCCTTGAACCCAATGATGATGAAGATGATCACTAGATGTTATAATAGAATTTGAAGCTTGAAGCTTTAGTTTAATTTGCTCTACTAAAGGATGTCCTATAACCAATTTATTTTAGTTTAATTTTTTTTGTTTACAATTAACATTCATGTATGCTCTTTGATTTCAACCTAGTTATTTCAACAAATGCAATGTTATTATCTCTTTTGAAATAAAATTTTGGTTATTATATGTGCTCCTTTTTACTCCCTTATTTCTTTGTCATACATATTATCCCACCAATTTTGGGGGAGCGCACCATTTTGATCAAATGACAACGGAGAAGAAAACCATGAACCATGACAGTGATTTTTTAATCAAATCACTCCACAAGTTGCGGGGGAGCTATACATATCAAAGATTTGCTAATATCACTCATAGTTTGTCAATTATCAAAACAAGGGAGATTGTTGGCCCATTTGGTCTCAGTCAACTTGATATTGATCACTAACTAAACTATGCTTCGATATCTCGCAATATGATCCAACAAAAAACTCAACAAATGTTGACGATTGCAGGTTGTACTTGTTATTCAATGTAATTTTATACTATATTTAGTCTACGACATGTACATTGAGTCGTACTTGGTACTCAAAATTCTACTCAAATAAACCCAAGAAGTCCACTTATAAAAACAAAAAAACCATCCACAAAAGGCCCAATCAAAACGAAGCTAAAATAATTCCAAAACAGGCTTTGAACTATGCCATACTCGAGAACCAAAATCGGGCAGAGTTCTGGCCGAACTCGGACCGAATTCGGTTCCCTAGTTTAGTATTTTGCCCAATTTCTAATTTTATAGTTCCAACGGTCAGAAAAATTCAAATTTACTACCCGAACTCTGGCCAAATTATTTCTATAAAATGACTATAAATAGACATAAAATTTCCTATTCCTATTCACTCATCTCTTATCATTCTTTCTAATTCTTAGTGAGTAAATCCAGAGCTTAAGATTTTCCATCTCCAAGATCAACTCCCAAGCCTTCTAGTTCCAAGTGTGATCTCGGTTTAGAAGTCTTCAAGAGTCGTAAAGAGCTTGGTTCAAGCAAGTTTGTTAAAGTTGAGAAGTCATCGTGCCCTTCGGATCAAAGCACGATGTGTAAGAAGTCGACGTGCCCTTCGGATAAAAAGCATATAGTGTAACTACTAATCAAAATAGTGAATTAACTTCAAGTAAGAGTTCTCGGGCCTGGACTAGTCCTCTCTGAGGAAAACCAGGATAAATGGTTGTGTTTGAGTTTGCTCTCTCTTACTCTACTTCTCACTTATCTATCTTACTTATACACAGTAATTATTAACTGCCTTCACATTACATGATCATTTTTAATTGGATAGGTTACTCCGCTGCACTCTATGCACCCCATCCTATCCTACTTGAGTTGTTGTAACAACCACTTTTCTAAAATGAGGGTAATTTTGAACTTTTGTAAAATTTATTATTAAATAATAGGATTTAATTTATGTTAATAATTTTTGGTGAATATTAATTAATTTAATACTATTTAATTTGGTGCATTATAATTTTGGTGTTTTGCTAGTGTAACCGTAGAATTGTTGAGCCTACAGACTAACCATGACCATGGGAACCTAACCATGTAATTAGAATGACTAATTACAACTTTTTAGCCTAAGGGTATTTTGGTCATTTTGTGACTTTTGAATTAATTAGGATTTTGATTAAGTGATAATGTGTTAAGTGTTTTGTTAGAGATTAACCTAGAATTGCCCTAACCTAAATATTATCCATGAGCCTAGATATTAGATTAGAAGCTTCCATCATGACAAGGTTAGTAATATCTAGATATTAAGTTGAGATTAGATATTTGTTAAGGATAGATATTTTCACTTGGGCCTTTAGCTTGAGGCCTAGAATTAAACTATCTAGAGGCCTTTAAACCTCATGAAACTTAACCCTAACCCTAGAAATAATCCTAGGCTGCCATAAAGGGATCCGTACCTCCATATAAACACATATTGAAACCCCCTTGCCTCTTTTATTAAACCTACAAACCCTAGTCTAGTGTTCATTCCCAAATCACCCCCAATTCTTCATTTCCTCTCTAAATTGAGTCTAGTCTTTTGCATTGGACTCTATTCCTGGTGTAGAGACTGTGGGCGACTAGCTAGCAAAGATTTGGAGGCTTGGGATCATTGCAAATTGGAGAAGGACCCTCATTTATTTTCTTTATTTATTGATATTCACTTAGGTAAAACCTATCAAACTCATTCAAATTCTTGATTTTTTTCCATAGTTGCATTCATTTAGGTGTCTCATAGCTGTAGACCAAGTTTGGTAGAAATTGGTGTCCATTTGATACCCGTATCGGACACGTATCGGAGTGTGTATGCAAGTGTTTGGTGAAATGCCACAATAAAATAAAAGTTAATGTTTTTCAAAACAAATTACATAATGTTGTAGCTAATTATATGTATATTACTTTTCATGAAGACTGAGTCAATTTTGGTTGGGCTTTCGTATCCAAAATGGACACGGGGACGCTGCACGACACAGCGTGGGGATCCCCTGCTGCTCGAATACTGCAGCGGATACGACACGACACCTCAACACTTGAAACTTGGTGTGGAGCTGGGGGCACTCACTGACAGGGTGCTCCTCAAGTTTGGGATGAATTGATTAAGTGGATTGAGAGAAATCTCGATTGTAGTGGTCGGGCCACACTGTGCATGCGCACGAAATTATGCTCTGATACGCGTTGATTGACACGACACGACACACATTAGACACGATACAGGAACTTGTATCCCTAGCCCTATATGTACCATACGGTTGGACACGAGCACGAGGCTTGAGGGTGGACACACGAGTCCCTGGACCCCTCGACACCTCAGCACGAGCCCCCCACTGTCACAGTTTTACTGATACAATATAAATTGTTTGTTTTGACACTTGTATCCATTTCCTGGACACGTGGACACATTCCTAGGTTCGATACATATGCAAGACCTATGTACACTTAGTTCTCCTATTTTAGTTTGCTTTTGCATTACTAATTCGGTTTTGTATTGATATGTTTTAATGTAAACATTTATTTTGAGGTTTTGGGTTTTTAATAATTGAATTTGAATTTGGAATTTGATTTGTTTTCTGAGATTCGAATATGATTTTATGTTGTAAATAGATCCCAGGTTTTGATGTTGTGAATAAATTAGGTTTTCAAGAGATGGCTTGGTTTTGAGATTTATTCTCAGTTTTCATACTTGGTATCCCAATCTCAGGTTTTGTACTATGAGCATGACACATGAATCCTAGATTTCCAATACCTGGGTTTGTATAATATGTTGTTGTTCCAGTTTGGTTTTTACAGATATATATAATATGTGCCTAACTCCTTTGAACCTGTCATATTTTTCAGGATACTCCTTGGATGGTTGGTGCTCAGATGGAGCTTGGAAGGACATCATAATATGTCTTATTCGACATAATTCAGCATATTATGCAGAGGACTTTAGCTGTCTTCCGACCCAGCTAGCTGCCTGCACCTATCTGATGAGGCTTGCACTGGCTGGTTTCACTACCATAGCATCCGTGATGAGATGGGGTTTGAATCCCAATCAAAACACTGTCGACGACGGACAGTGTCGACAGTCGACCGGAATCTTGGACTGTATTCTGGGCTAATTTTGTATTCTTTCGCCTAGGCATACTGCCTGGTACTGCAGAAGGTGACCCACATTTGCAGACGTAAAAGTAGGGGTCGGGGGTTGAACAGCTTCTGAGGGGCCCAATCAGTATTGTGTTTCTACCACCAACCTTACGAGGTTGTGGGAATATTGGCCCTGGACTATACGTGTCACCTTTCCTGAATAGGGCTAATATAGTCATTTACGTTTTTATTATTTTATTATTATTTAAATTACTATTCTTAGTGTTTTTTTACATTATTAGTTAAATAGGTATTTGTGGATATAGATATATATATGTTCAATAAGTTTTTATTATCAAACTTTTAATGTATTAAATAAATATAGATACGGAATATTATTTTTATTTTTAGAAATAATTTTAGAATTATGTTTGGTATTTATTTCATTTTATGATATATATATATATATATATATATTATTTATTTATTTATTTATATAGAAGGAAAAATAGTTTTAAATAGAAATACTATTTATTAATGGGTTTTATTTATGAAATAAATACATATGTAAATGTATGTATGTATGTATGTATGTATATGGATGTATATTTGTGTGTATATGTGTATATATAAATGTGTGTGTGAATGTTTGTATATATATATATATATATATATATATATATATATATATATATATATATATATATATATATATATATATATATAACCTATAAGCCAAAATCAAACACAAACCCACCCCACCAACATCAGCAAGCAAGCAATAACACACACACACCCACAACAAACACACAGCACATGCACGCACCCTTTCCCAGCAAAAACAACCCGAGCCTCCCTTTCTTTATTAAATCCGAACCTAGCCCCCCCCCCCCTTTATATATAATTCGTGAGAGAGAGAGAGGGAGAGATTTTTATTGAAACCCTAACCCAAGCCCAGCGCCGACACCCCCGCCGCCTTTCCGGCCACCTGGGCGACCACCACGACCATCGGAGGCCGCTAAAAATTGTCGAACGCGCGCGTAGTGTCGACAGCGTACAAGCAGCAAGGTACCTATCTTTCCCGTCTCGTTTCTACACGTACACTCGATCAAATCGAGATCCGTAAAATTCTACGTGTAGACAACCCATACATCTTTAATCCTCTTCAAATAGTTCGTGCCGATTCGCACCATCTGCAACGAAAAAGAGTTCCAAAATCAAGAAAAACTTGATTTATTGGACGTTAGAAACTGTCCCGAAATCCCAACTTTGTGGCCGATTTGCGACTAGCGTGTTGCTAGTTTTCAAAATCGGTCTGAAGAGACTTGTAGACAACATATAGGAGATCAAAAACCTTTTTGTAGATTTAATTTTTATGCATTATACAAAAAGTTATTGGTTTGTGAAGTTGGAAAAAAAAAACTGATTTTTAAAACTGAATTTTTAGAAAAATTGTCCCGATACGCCGTCCGTCCCGTCAATCCAGGCGACGTGGTCACGAACCGAAAGTATCGAAAGGTGTGTATCGACTTCGTGGACGTGTGGGCGTTGACGGAATTCAAATTGGTCGCGTGTACGCGACGAGTTTGATGTGTATCCGTCAAAATTTACCGTATCGACCTTTTGTAAATTTGTCAATTACTTTGTGCACGCTCGCCATATAGAGACGAAACTTGCTCCAATAGGACCGTATCACTTTTCTGGTCCTGTATACCAAGTTTAGTCCGAATCTGAGAAGGTCGACCGGAACGCTATTTTAGCGGACCCGTGACCCGGTCCAACGGGCGAATTTGTGCACGGCCTACCGGAGTCCAACTTTGGACATATGGTTGGGTTCGTCTCGTCAAACCGGACCTGTAGACATGTAGTTTGATGACTTTAGAGACTGTAGGTTCTAACCCAAAATTACTGTTTTGCCCTTCTGTTCAGAATTGGACTAATGGGTAGGCGTTTCTAGCTAATTTTACCATTCTGAGAACATTGGTAATGTCTGTTTCAGCATTAGGAGACTGTTGTGTGAGTTGACCGTTCGTGGCTCATTGAGTGGTTTGTAGTTCGATTTTTTTAGCTCAGGATAGCAGGCAAGTATATTATCTGATAGTTTTCATTGCTTTGATATCTACTATATCCGATTCAGTTGTAGTGTTATACTTGATTCTCGACACGAGGATACACGGACTAGTATACGTGAATCTCGTCATGAGATGTCATTCCTGGTATACCTGGTATATGAGTACATTGTTCGATATTATTTCCTGTACTTGTATATACACCGATTTGGGAGTGGGCTGGCCTCCTACTCTTCGAATTCTGTGTCATGACCTGTCATGTCTGGATTCATTATACTACTCGGGGATGAGGAATTATTAGAGGTTATGTGATCATTACCCCTACTTGTTTATTACTTGTAGCTCCCCTTCCCGAAAATCTTGAATTATTTTTTTTATCATTATTGTTCAATTGATTTAAATTATGATTTTTAGAAATTTAGAAATAATTATTTGGTTAATTATTACGGTAGAAGACTTTAGCCATAGTTAAGTTTTGAAGTACAAGACGACTAGGAATCATGGCACGGATAGTACAGTAGCGTGCCTTGACTAGTGTATTAGCCATGCCAAGGAAGACCGAGCCATAGTGATGTCCTAACTAGGAAAATCAGACCAAGTTATGACATGACCATTATAAATAGTTTAATTATTTATTATTATTATTATTTGACGTTTAAGTGATCCGGTTGTACCAGACTGGTCCAGACTGGACCCGGACCGGACTAAGCCCATGTAGTCATGCGGCACGTCCAATGACGTTCGTGTCAATGGAATTTGGTATGAGGGTATTGCATTTTGTTTTAAGGGTTTAATGAATATTTCCTAAGTTTTCGTAAGTTAAATATTAAAATATTACTATTAGTATTATTCAGTGACTTTTTGTATAAATAAGCCCTTGTATATTTTCGTGATTTTAGACTGTACATATTAGTATATACGCCTTTATTCGTTTATCGAATTTCGTTATTATTATTACTATTATTATTGTTATTGCTATTATTATTATTATTATTATTATTATTATTATTATTATTATTGTTATTGTTATTATTATTTCAATATTAATGAGGTTATTAAGAGATAATACTATTTTACTATTATTGGTTATATGTGTGTATATATATACGCATATATATATATATATATATATATATATAAAATATGTATATGTATATATATAAATATTCGTATGTATATGTGCATATATAAATATGCGTATATATGTATGGATATATATATATTATTAGATATATAGATATATATAATTTCTAAATATATATGTACGTATGTATATTTATATAAAATACATATATGTATATGTGTGTATATAGATATATACGGATATTAATTAGTTGTTGGGTGAGATTATAATTATATGTATGTATATGTATACATACAGATTTTTGTATATACTTATACGTATATATTAATAAAATAGTAAATAAGAAAAGAAAAGGGATAAGAAAGAAGTAGCAGCCAGGCCAAAATAGGCCGGCCCAGCCCAACCCGAGAAAACCCATTCCCCTTAGCACCCGAGGCACCGCTCGGGTTGACCTCGACTGTGCATATATATATGTTGCGAGAAAGAAATCGGGAGGAAGAAGAACTCAAAATCCCAAAACCCTAGCCGACACTTCACCGCCCTCTGCCTTGCACGACCCCAGGCGACCACAGCGCCGCCGTAGGCGGCGGAGCAGTCGCCGGAACTCCCTCGCGCGCGCGCAGTAAACAGAGCAGTGGCAGCAGCAACATACTGCTTCGAGTCTGACTTCGCGGCGACCGTTCGTCAATTACTACGGATCGTTTCACGAAGCGATTGGCCAGGTGTTTACACAACCTATAGGCCTTCCTTTCCCTTTAAATAGATTCTCTCGTCATGCGTTAGATTCCCCGCAACATCGACGCAAAGTCGATCGAATATCTGTTGCAAAACAGCGCTTTAGCGACAACCAAGGACCCAATTTGGAAGCCAGATTTCGATCCATTCTTTAATAGTTTTTAGAAACTAATTAAACACGATTAATGTTAACATAACCAAGATCAAGACGCAATTTTTAGTTTTGTTTTTCGTTATGTGTGCATGAATTAAATCGTCGACGAAGTTCACCGAAAAACTGTTTTCAAAACTAGAAAAACTCACCCACACGACGTGCGTCACGCCAATCCGGACGACGTGGTCACACACGGTAAGCATCGAAAGCTGCATAATAGCTTCGTGGTCATGTGGGCTTTGACGGAATTCAAATTGGTCGTGTGTGCGCGACGAATTTGATGCGTATCCGTCAAAATTCACCGTATCGTGCACTTTGCAAATTCTCTAATTACTTTGTGCACGCTCGTCAGATCGAGACAAAACTTGCGCCAATAGATCCATATCATTTTTCTGGTCCTGTATGCCAAGTTTGGTCCGATTCTGAGATAGTTGATAAAATTACCATTTTGCGGGCCCCACGGTCCCACTCAACGGGCGATTTTGTGCACGGCCTGCCGGAATCAAACTCTGGACATACGGTTGGGTTCGTATCAGAAAACTGAATCCGTAGACATATAGTTTGACGACTTTAGAGACCATTGACTCTGGCACGCTTTTCGGTGCAAAGCGACGCCAACGGCGGACATCGTTTTTGCCCGAAATTACCGTTTTGCCCCTGTATCCAGAATTAGACTTAAGGACAGGCAATCCTAGCTAATTTGACTATTCTGAGAACGTTGGTAATATTTATTTCAGCATCCGGAGACTTCTACATGTGTTGACTGATTGTGGCTCATTGAGTGGTATAGTGTTATTGGTTTCTCCAGCTAAGGACCTCAGGCAAGTGCACTTTCTGATTGCTTTCCGATTCATAGTAGTCTTTTCATTTCATGTCTATACATATATCTTGCTGTTTGATTGACACGCTCGTCACACGGAGTAGTCGGGAGGGGAAATATCTTAGTAGACATGTGGACTACCCAGAAATATCCCAAGATGTCTATTCGTGAACAATAGCATCTGCATACGGCACGTGTAGATGCCGAATTTTACCCCCTAGCCGTTCGCATGTCGAAATAGATATTTCACACCACCTAGATAGATGTATTTTATTAGTTTTTCCTTGTTTACTTCTCTATCGTGCTATGTCATCAGTTTTCTACAGCTTTCATATCTCATATGCTATTTTCATGTCTTGTCAATTCTATTATGTTTTGCATTGCCGTTGGTTTGTGTACTTGTTCCAATCCTGACTGGATAACCAACATTTTTCAGGTTTAGCCGCGATCACTGTTAGCATTGGGAAGACTTGGGTATTGCTGAGGACAACCTAGAATAGAAAGCAATTGTATCAATTTCTTTAATTGTAAAACTTTGTTTTTCCTTTAATTATAAATGTTGTAATGTTGTAATAAATTAGAAATGTGAATGAGCAGCAAATGTTTATTTTTGAGCATATTATTTCTTGCGGTCTTGACAGCGTTCTACCGTCGACTCTGCGACGTAGGCTGGCTTGGACACGTCTCGTATCCGAAAAGCGGGTGCGGGTCGTGACAAGTTTTTGTGGTGGCCCATGCAGGTCAGTTTTCGTAAAAGACTGCGAACTCGCGGTACTACCATATTAGTCGTACTGCTGTGAGCCTGCACCCAAGAAATGCTCATTCACAACTAGGATTAAAATGATTTAAGATAATTACCAGGACTAGGAGTCCCTTGTTCAAATTGACCGTTGGGTAGTTAAGGTTATTAGATAGGCCATACAATTTAGATCGCTTGCTAGATCCCTATAGGTACACTCTTACTTTTGATATGACGAAATGATTCCATGTGGATACACTATACGCTTGGTTAGTTAAATTTTCCCAGAATTAAAGCTTTAACCTTGATGAACTGTTTAAATTTTTTTTGCTTTATTAGATATAAATCTTATATCATAAGTTAGAATTGCCTATTTTAAAATTCTCTTTTGCTGTAAGGAGTTAGTTTATAATTTCTGATTCTATTATTTGTGTATAAATTTCGAGTTAGATTTTGATTCTCACAAAACTCGAACTACTTGTACCTCCTTTCCAAAAATCTTGCGTATTTGTATTTTTGACTACCTTGACCAACGTTGCTATTACAGCCTAGTTTTGCAAGCTTACTCTTTTATCGAGCTTGATTCGAGACATATGTTTATTGGGGACGCCCGCTAACATATTGTCTAATCAGAATCATTGTATTACGGTCTGATCAACCATGATACAATTGGTTCGCTCTTCATCTATTTACCCTACATGGATTGAGATGTAGATGTCTCTAGGATCTCATCCACGACTGCTTTGACAATTCCGTTTGAATTATACATTCGCCTTTGAATCACGTAATTGTATTCAGTGACATCTCTCTTGAGCTCTTTATTGTTTTTGCCTTTCACTAATTGGAAAGACGAAAACTCGTAATTGATAGATAGGAGAGGATCCTAGATGCCATATGCCTAGATATCTGTTGGTAGAATTATTGGTCACTAGTAGAAGATTATATGATTTTGGTGACCTGTGTTTCAAGGGTGTAGTGTGACCTAAGGTGGGTAGAAGTCCTCGAGATTTTGTAGTTACAAAATTGCTAGGGGAAGGTTGTAAACTACTTTGAGGAATTAAATTTAAAGAGATTTAGATAATAGTAGACTTCCTTTTGAATTTTTAGGAAAAATTAGAAATTAGAATTTCGAGGACGAAATTATTTTTAAGGTGGATAGATTTGTAGCTCCCCTTCCCGGAAATCTTGAATTATTTTTTTATCATTATTGTTCAATTGATTTAAATTATGATTTTTAGAATTTTAGAAATAATTATTTGGTTAATTATTACGGTAGAAGACTTTAGCCATAGTTAAGTTTTGAAGTACAAGACGACTAGGAATCATGGCACGAATAGTGCAGTAGCGTGCCTTGACTAGTGTATTAGCCATGCCAAGGAAGACCGAGCCATAGTGATGTCCTAACTAGGAAAATCAGGCCAGGTTGTGACATGACCATTATAAATAGTTTAATTATTTATTATTATTATTATTATTTGACGTTTAAGTGATCCGGTTGTACCAGACTGGTCCGTACTGGACCCGGACCGGACTAAGCCCATGTAGTCATGCGGCACGTCCAATGACGTTCGTGTCAATGGAATTTGGTATGAGGGTATTGCATTTCGTTTTAAGGGTTTAATGAATATTTCCTAAGTTTTCCTAAGTTAAATATTAAAATATTACTATTAGTATTATTCAGTGACTTTTTGTATAAATAAGCCCTCGTATATTTTGGGGATTTTAGACTGTACATATTAGTATATACGCCTTTATTCGTTTATCGAATTTTGTTATTATTATTACTATTATTATTGTTATTGCTATTATTATTATTATTATTATTATTGTTATTGTTATTATTATTTCAATATTAATGAGGTTATTAAGAAATAATACTATTTTACTATTATTGGTTATCTGTGTGTATATATATATATATATTTTATATATATATATATATATATATATATATATATATATATATATATATATATATATATATATATATATATATATATATATATATATATATAATATGTATATGTATATATATAAATATTCGTTTGTATATGTGCATATATAAATATACGTATATATGTATGGATATATATATATATATATTATTAGATATATAGATATATATAATTTCTAAATATATATGTACGTATGTATATTTATATAAAATACATATATGTATATGTGTGTATATAGATATATACGGATATTAATTAGTTGTTGGGTGAGATTATAATTATATGTATGTATATGTATACATACAGATTTTTGTATATACTTATACGTATATATTAATAAAATAGTAAATAAGAAAAGAAAAGGGATAAGAAAGAAGTAGCAGCCAGGCCAAAACAGGCCGGCCCAGCCCAAGATCCCCAGCCCAACCCGAGAAAAACCATTCCCCTTAGAACCCGAGAGCACCGCTCGGGTTGAACTCGACTGTGCATATATATATGTTGCGAGAGAGAAATCGGGAGGAAGAAGAACTCAAAATCCTAAAACCCTAGCCGACACTTCACCGCCCTCTGCCTTGTATGACCCCAACCGACCACAGCGCCGTCGTAGGCGGCAGAGCAGTCGCCGGAACTCCCTCGCGCGCGCAGTAAACAGAGCAGTAGCAGTAGCAACATACTGCTTCGAGTCCGACTTCGCGGCGACCGTTCGTCGCGTACTACAGATCGTTTCACGAAGCAATTGGCCAGGTGTGTACACAACCTATAGGCCTTCCTTTCCCTTTAAATAGATTCTCTCATCACGCGTTAGATTCCCCACAACATCGACGCAAAGTCGATCGAATATCTGTTGCAAAACATCGCTTTAGCGACAGCGCAGGACCCAATTTGGAAGCTAGATTCCGATCCATTCTTTAATAGTTTTCAGAAACTAATTAAACACGATTAATGTTAACATAACCAAGATCAAGATGCAATTTTTAGTTTTGTTTTTCGTTATGTGTGCATGAATTAAATCGTCGACGAAGTTCACCGAAAAACTGTTTTCAAAACTAGAAAAACTCACCCACACGACGTGCGTCACGCCAATCCGGACGACGTGGTCGCGCACGGTAAGCATCGAAAGCTGCGTAACAGCTTCGTGGTCATGTGGGCTTTGACGGAATTCAAATTGGTCGTGTGTGCGCGACAAATTTGATGCGTATCCGTCAAAATTCACCGTATCGTGCACTTTGCAAATTCTCCAATTACTTTGTGCACGCTCGTCAGATCGAGATGAAACTTGTGCCAACAGAACCGTATCCTTTTTCTGGTCCTGTATGCCAAGTTTGGTCCGAGTCTGAGACAGTTGATAAAATTACCGTTTTGCGGGCCCTACGGTCCCACTCAACGGGCGATTTTGTGCACGGCCTGCCGGAATCAAACTCTGGACATACGGTTGGGTTCGTATCGGAAAACTGAATCCGTAGACATGTAGTTTGACGACTTTAGAGATCATTGACTCTGGCACGCTTTTCGGTGCAAAGCGACGCCAACGACGGACATCGTTTTTGCCCAAAATTACCGTTTTGCCCCTGTGTCCAGAATTGGACTTAAGGACAGGCAATCCTAGCTAATTTGACTATTCTGAGAATGTTGGTAATATTTATTTCAGCATCCGGAGACTTCTACATGTGTTGACTGATTGTGGCTCATTGAGTGGTATAGTGTTATTGGTTTCTCCAGCTATGGACCTCAGGCAAGTGCACTTTCTGATTGCTTTCCGATTTATAGTAGTCTTTTTATTTCATGTCTATACATATATCTTGCTGCTTGATTGACACGCTCGTCACACAGAGTAGTCGGGAGGGGAAATATCTTAGTAGACATGTAGACTACCCAGAAATATCCCAAGATGTCTATTCGTGAACAATAGCATCTGCACACGGCACGTGTAGATGCCGAGTTTTACCCCCTAGCTGTTCACATGTCGAAACAGATATTTCACACCACCTAGATAGATGTCTTTTATTAGTTTTTCCTTGTTTACTTCTCTATCGTGCTATGTCATCAGTTTTCTACAGCTTTCATATCTCATATGCTATTTTCATGTCTTGTCAATTCTATTGTGTTTTGAATTGCCATTGGTTTGTGTACTTGTTACAATCCTGACTGGATAACCAACATTTTTTAGGTTTAGCCGCGATCACTGTTAGCATTGGGAAGACTTGGGTATTGCTGAGGACAACCTAGAATAGAAAGCAATTGTATCAATTTCTTTAATTGTAAAACTTTGTTTTTCCTTTAATTATAAATGTTGTAATGTTGTAATAAATTAAAAATGTGAATGAGCAGCAAATGTTTATTTTTGAGCATATTATTTCTTGCGGGCTTGACAGCATTCTACCGCCGACTCTGCGGCGTAGGCTGGCTTGGACACGTCTCGTATCCAAAAAGCGGGTGCGGATCGTGACATTACTTGTGCATAGCTACACCCTCACCACACGTAGGGTGTAGCCTGACCTTATACTACTTGTGCATGGCTTTCCATTTTGGCCGGCCTGATCCCTATACTATTATACTACCTGTGCATAGCCGATCAAATGGAACAGCCTGATCTTGACCCAAGCCGATCACATAACGCTCTAATATCTCATGACACTTACTTTATAGGTTTATATCGTACATCAGATTAAATTTACTGCTTATTCCAGCTTTACCTTATATCTCACCCATGATATGCTATTCAGTTCTTTTATACAGTCTTACTTCCAGTTTTTTATATTCATCATTTATTTTATTATGATTGTCTCTTATAGTATTTATCAATTCACATGAAACTGCTGTTGGTGTTTGTACTTGCTCATATCATGACAGGATAAAAACTATTATTTTTCAGAGGATTTAGATGCAGATAGCCCGACCTACTACGGGTTTGGCATAGATGGAGCCTACGACCAGGACCTGCCAGTGGACCCGATGCTCGTAGAGGACGCACCGCCAGTAGTGACCTAGTTTACCTAGATTTTGTCTGGATTACAATCCAGTTTGGTACTTTGATACTTGTAGTATTTATTTAAGATATTATTTTATGTCTTGGATTCTGAACTTATGATTATGGCTTGGCACTATTTCAGACTATTTACTTCATCTTTATCATCGTGCTTATCTTCCTTAGATTATGTGATTGATTGGTGATTATATTCCTTCGTGTGGAGATGACAAGTTATATTATTGTATCTTAGATTCTATATATTCTAGATGACCTTTACAGCGTTCTACCGTCGATACTGCAGCATAGGCTGGATGTACCCACGTGCTCGTACTCCTACTTAGGGCACGGGTCGTGACAATACGTAATAATCTCCCCTCTCTGTAGTTGTCTCATTCAGTGCAATATTTTCCATGTACTGTGGTTTGTACTAAGAGACAAAATGATGGCGAAGGTCCTCAATGTAATAGACCTCCATCAGCCATCACCATGACTTAAAGATGAAAATCCAGGATGTAATAGATCTCCAACATATGTAATCATGATTAATGAAATAAAATCTTGTCTTTTGACTTTGATGTTCTTTCATTTTGCGTGCAATTTTCTGCTTTGTGTGAGTTCTAACATATCTTTGAAATATCAGTATATTCAAAAGGTCGCATAACTACTGGAAGTAGAAAACTGACACATAGTCAGAAATGAATTCTGTCATATAAGACATAAAAATATTTTAAGATGTGTAAAGTATTGTCATTAAGCATACCCATGAATTTTATTATTTATCTGATACATGGAACTCATAAACTACAACTCTAACTGAGACACATAAGCTTGCTATTTCGGATTTGAAACCCATAAACTTTTGTAAATCTGACTGAAACAGCTGTCAATTTCTTAAAATTCTCTTCGAATTCTGTACCTTTATTATAGCTGTCGTTTCGTACGAGAATCGAGGAGTTTGGTATGATTCATCCGAACAACTCGGGATTCCAATAGTTATATATTTTTATGCGGCTACTTGATGCGGTCTATAAATAGGGCTGAAGAGTGATGAAGTAGAACTTTACTTTCTTCCTAAAATTTATTGTCTTTCCAAGAACTCCTTCTTTTACCTCCTTTCTACCGAAAGCTCCAGATGATTGTCTCCCAAAACTTCAACCAAGGCACCGTCGACAAGCAAAAACAAGTAGAAGTCAGTCGATACTCATCTGAGACTACTCCCGTCGAAGTTCGACCATAACATGTTTATCCACAAATGGTAAACAGGATATTGGTATTGCATCTTTTCACAAAATTTGCCTTATATTTCTTTTATTTGAAATAACATAATCTTCCTTTTGTATGACAGTTGTTCAAAAATCTCTTCCTCCTTCCTCTGAGGAAGAGGCTCAAACAACTACTATACCCATGATGCCACAGAAAGGTGTCCATCTCGAGGGTATGGCCAAAGTTTGTGTGTTGAGTTTTTACTCCCTTTTGGCGAATGAGATCCAAGAAATTGTAAAGGGGAACATTCCTTTTGCCCATATCAAGACGCCGACCATTTATATGATTCAAGCACTTGAAAGCTTCCCTGGTCATGAAACCATTGTTGGGGATTTGAGAATATTACTTGACACACTCGAGAGGTGTGTGGTAAATCTTGGTCTTGCCCATCGTCGTGATCTCTTAGTGATTGAATCTGATGAAATCAACAAACTAAATGACGCTATTCATATGAAGGATGTTGTCTTGGTGAATCAGGAGAGGGTTCTTAAAGACCAAGTTATCAAGGCTCGTGAAGAATACGAATTTCTCTCTACTTCTTCGGTCAAGTACGCGTCTTACCAAGAAAGGAACATCATGCGGATGGGTGAACTTACTGCCGAAATCAAAGCCCTACAGGACGCATATGCTTTAGATTAGTTTGTCGTAGCTGAGAATACTGAGAAGCAGAAAGTTTTTGCTGCTCAACCAAATGAGGCTAGGAACAAGGTTGAGAGGCTTGACTTTGAACTTGTCACTCTGGAAGGGAAGCGCACTGAGCTGACACCTTTCAGAGATGATACTTCCAAGAAAGCCGAAGTCAAACGTCTGGCGGCTAACCGGAAGCAAACTGAAATAGACACTTCGAAGAAGAAGATTGTAGTATTGTGTAAAATGACTGAACATCTTTAAAACTTTGTAACTTTTCTTCTTTTCTTTCTTTTGTGGTTGATAATGAAAGTATCATGTATCTTCATTGAATTTTGAAAATAAAGAACACTTTTCATCTTACTGGGATATTGGACATCTGATATTTCTCTAGAGGTGATATGGACATAGGAAAATATCATGATTCTATGGATCTATTATCTGTAACATGCCCAATTAGATATAGATAATAGATATAAAAATTAATCACTATCAGAGGTAATATAGACATAATAGATTTTTGAACTAGACCTATTATCCTTGGCAATCCTGATTAGGTATAGATATATACAAATTGATCACTATCAATGGTAATATGGACATAATAGATTTTTGAAGTGGACCTATTATCCTTGGCATACCCAATTGGGTATAAATAATAGAATAAAATGTTTTGTCAGAGGTATTATGGATATGACAAGTGGGTTTTAGTGGACCCATTACTTATGGTGAACTCAACTATATGCAAGCAATAGGATATGAACAAAGACTAAATTACAGGTAATATGAACTTGATTGTCATTCTTCGATAATTTGCTCAGAGGTAATATCAACTTGGCTAAATTTATGAATATCTATATAGGGTAGGTGTCGTAGAATAATTCGTAGGTAATATGGACATGAGTTTTCTTTTGACAAATAGGTTATTTTGATTCCAGCTGGAAAATTGAAATAAGATGTCTTTAAAGTGACTTGGTTTTAATGACGGCTTATAAATTAGAGAGATTGTATATAAATATTTTCTTACAAGAAAGTTTCATAAGAACTGAGGTGATTCCACTGGGAATTTGTGAGGACCCATTATTTATAACTTATCCAGAACCGTTGGGATAAAAAAATGGTTCGAAGTATAGGATATTCCTTATTCTAGAAAGAAAATATAAAATAATTTATAAGACTTGCTGGGGAATACAAGACAATGACTATTGTAATATAGACATAATACTTTTTTAAGAATTTGCCATTAATAGGCATCATCAGTAAATATCCTTTAGGCTTTGCTAGTTTGTATGCTTTATTCGAATACATTAATTCGACAATAAAAGGTCCTTCCCATTTAGCTTTGAATTTTCCTTTACTTTTATATATCATCACCATAGGCCTTCTTACTGAAAGAACTAGGTCGTCGACTTGAAAAACTCGCTCCTTTACCTTCTTATTGAAAGCTTTGGAGATGTGGTCATGATATAACTCAATCCGTTGTTGAACCATGAGTCGTTTCTCATTGAGTGCTTCCAACTCTTGTAACCATTGACGGTCATTGTCTTCAGTTGTTAACTCTTTGGATAAAGCAATTCAAAAAGAAGGGATTTGAATCTCCAGAGGAAGAACTGCTTCACTTTCGTAGACCAAAGAAAATGGTGTTGTACCGATCGGAGTCCGTACTGTAGTACGGTACGTCCAAAGACATTCACCAAGTATCTCATTCCAATTACATTTATTAGATGAAACAAACTTTTTGAGTAACTTAAGAATAGTCTTGTTGAAACCTTCGGCCAAACCATTTATTGTGGGAATGTAGGCTGTAGAGGCTACATTTTGGATCTGGTTTCTCTCACAAAACCGAAAGAATTCATTGCTCACCAATTGTTGGCTATTGTCATGGACAATTCTCCGAGGTAGTCCAAAATGATAGATAATAGGGTGTTTGATGAAACTGATGACGTTAGAAGGTTTCACTTCAACAAGTGGTATAGCTTTTGCTCGTCTAAAAAAATAATCAGTTATTGCTAGGATAAATCGATGTCCCCTAGAGATACGAGGACAAATAGGTCCAATGATATCAATTCCCTAAGCTTCAAAGGGCCACGATGCGGCCGTCGAATTCAAAAATTTTGAAGGTTGATGTATGAATTCTGTATGAATTTAACAAGCCTTGCATTTTCTTGAGTAATCTATAGCATCAGCCACCTTAGTGGGCCAATAATAATCCAAACACCTTAGTCAATCCTGTAATTTTGGACCAGGTTCATGGGCACAACAAGTACCCTCATGAGCTTCACGAAGGGCCTGTTTAGATTCTTTTTAGATAAACATCATAGAAAAAGCCCGTCATATGATCTTCGATGCAATATTTTGGTAGCTGCATCATGAAAGAAGCGGAGAGAATGCCTCTTTACTGAAATAGTCTCCTTTGGATTGTCGAAAAGATTTCCATAAACAATATATTCTATAAATAGAAATCTCCTGTCTGTAAAGTCATGTTCTCTATTGCTGAATAACTCTGATGAGTATTTATATTTTTTTTAGTAAAAAATAATTTTCGACCAATCATTGTGATTGACTTCTGTGTGTCGGCTGGGGTAGTAGGTTATGCTTCCAAACCTGCTAGAGCATTTCCTTCTGTATTTTCTAATCGAGGAACATATTCAATGAAGAACCTGGAGAAAGTAGCAGCTATTTCGAGAGTTGTTGGATAATATGGAGTAAGATCTGCATGACGAACCTCATATTCTCTTCGAACTTGACTGACTATTAACTTGGAGTCACCATAAGCTTCCAGATAATCTACCTCCAGCTGTTTAGCCAACTGGAGTCCAATAAGTAAAGCATTATACACTATAACATTATTGAAACAAGGTTCCTTAAGAGAATAAGCACGATGGATAACCAGATTAGTAAGGGATATCAATACTACCCCCCACTATTGCTATGATGTAGCCTTTGGGACCAGCTTTTGATGCTCCGTAGAAGAACATTCTCCAAATAGACTCTTTTGTTGTTGTATTAGACTCCAATACTTTATACGAAATTTTATCATAGAGTTTAAATGTTTTTTGCTATTGGGTGTGCAGCTAGAAAATCAGTCAGGTAGCAAGGCAAGAGTATACTTGGTTTGGTCATGAGGACCCTAAGGGGGTTGACCCTACATATAACATGGATAGTTTGTCCATTACGTAATGATGCGTCTTTTGGATTACAAAAATTAAAGCCAGACATTCTTCCTCAACGGGATTATATTTGTGCTCTGTACCGATCATCACATGGCTCAAGTAATAGATAGCTTGTTCATGCCCTTCATTATTATTTTGAGCTAACAACGTACCAAGAGAACGTTCATTTGCACGAATATAAAAAAAGAATGGTTTACCCATAACTGGAGCCAAAAATATTGGAGAATTGGTGAGGTACCTCTTAATATCATCGAATGCTTGTTGGCATTTTTTATCCCAGACAAAAGAGACTCCTTTCTTTATTAACTGAGTAAAATGTCGACATCGTTCGTACAAATTTAAAATAAATTTGCGAATGTAGGCCAACCTGTCATGCCCTGATCTCGGAGGATCAAAAACTAGCCACTGGGCATAAAGCCGTACAAGTCTAGATTGTACTTGTACAATACAAAACCATTATAGTTCCTGGTATTTCTCAGAAAATAATAACAGCGCAGCAAAACCAAGCAGATAAATTGAAGTCACAACAACATATGAAGAAAGGTATCTCTTTATTGATAATTGTAATAGATTACAAGACTTGCAGCTGAATACATAGTTTACAACAGATTACAAGACTCTTGAATAGCCAACTGAATATACACTCACCATTTAGGTTTACAACTGAACATGCCAACTTTGCTTATAATCTCACTGGTTCATCTGAGATACACTGTAACATACATTATGTCCCGTATAGCAGAAGACATCGTCTTGTAAGAAGAGCTTTTACACACCCATCTGCTTCTTCGATGCCAAGCACTAATCAAACGATTTCCCCCACATGCACGAGCACTGAAATATTGCCCACAACGTGGGTCAATACATCATCTATGTACTGGCGAGCGGTGTTGGCTCAACTCACCTAAGAAGACAACACTAAGTAATCATGTTATAGAACATTATTGAATTATCTTAGGGTCGATTAGCAGTTTATATCCGACAGAAGTAAAGCATGAATTTTATATATAGCCAGCAAAATATAAAGGATATATGTTATCACCCTTTGGTGATTCTTACCCACGATCGTATAGCCATCCCTGTACATTTATAATATTTACTATGCCTGTATGAGACATTGTAAGGAACAGTATCATAATTCAGTATATTTGTCACCGTTCAGGTGATTCTTTCTAACAGTCGACATCCTTGCCTGTAATTGAGTAATAACTTACTATTCCTGCAAAAGACATCATTAACACTAAACCTATCTATATGAAGGTCACTAGTGACACGCCATCTTGGATTTATGGTTAGACGGCTCCCCTTCATTGGCGGTAGCTAACCCAGGCCGGAAGGTTTCCGAATCACCGTGCTACTACTTCAACTCTGTGCTACTACTTCAGCACGAGGTTCCCCCTAGGACGAATAGGTTTTCGAGGCCTCAGAATACCGTTCGAGGAACCACCTTGTCGACAAGTTGTCCATGATCGTGCAAATATATACAACTTATCTATGAAGAAAATATATAATGCATGATAAGGAAAACTAAGTAAGTAAGCCATCTTTCTCAATAAGCCACCATTCTCATTCGTATTGCCACCTTGCCTTCATCCAACGCTCACATTATCATTTGCCCAATCCAGGGTCTTAATGTAATCAACATTCTACATCGGCGACAAGATAATATAATGTTGATTACTCAATCTCTTTTCCATATCTTTTATACCATACATCTTACCAACCAAAAATCAATCTACTCACCGCCTAATTCTTGGGACTTAGCATCTGTTTTAGCATACGTTCATTCAGACATAATTCAAGCATACTCACTGCCGAATTCTTGGGACTTAGCATATGTGTTACCGTCGATTCATCAAGCTGAGACTCGATATACTCACAACCCAAGTATTTGGGACTTTTCCTTCATCTGTCATATATTTTATTTCAAATCACGCAAGCATACAATTCATGATTAAGCAACAACAATTTATGGGTCATGTGATTATTTATCTTTATTTACCTTTTCAACTTTCATGCAATGTGTTATTCAGCAACTCAACGAGTAAACATAGCATACAGTCCTTTTATTAAGCGTGAAGTTAGAGAATCTTCGAAGGGTTCAATACTACTCACATTTATAAGACGATTTCTGCCACGATCATATTGCCTTCCGAGCGAGCCTTCCAAATATTCTCAAGTCCAACAAGGCTTCATCGAGCCAACCAGCCATCAGTAATGCATCTTGTGGGTCAGGACGCTACAATATATTCCACTCAGAAAAAGTTTTGTCCTCGAAACTTAAATAAAACTCATCCCCGCAACTTCAACCGAATTTATGAAACTTTCTAATGATCAACTTGCACTATAACATTCCTCCGTAATATCTCGATTGATTCCCATGATGTACCATCTCGCCAGAACATTCGAATTCAATTTAAATAGTTCACCATCCTTGTTCTTTTCTCCAACACTCATGCAATTCCTTAGCACATGACAATCCTTCCCCGTGGCTTCGTTTGAATTCAACATACCACTTAGTTGGAATCATACACGTATTTTAGACGTTCCAGAATTCAACATACCACTTAGTTGGAATCATAACCAAGTTATGCGGTAGAGAAAGCGAACGAGCTACATGTGTAACTTCATTTCCGAATGTTAGACAATCTTCTTGAGCATCTCGTATAGCCACAATTCACTTATTCAATTCTCCAACAAACCAATAACACAA
Source organism: Iris pallida (assembly GCA_029216955.1). NCBI lineage: Eukaryota > Viridiplantae > Streptophyta > Magnoliopsida > Asparagales > Iridaceae > Iris > Iris pallida. The sequence continues at coordinate 76,817 of JANAVB010041462.1, forward strand.
TGATGTTACCAATTCCAACTCGAGTAATTTTTCACAGCCAACCAAATTTTTTCCAAAGTATCGAACATAGATATATCAAGTTTTCTAACGAATCCAGAGTTCCCTTTCAAGCCCATTGTCGTTCATACACCAAAATGATAAAGCCAATAGTCAAATTTTATTTCGATACCACGATTCTCATCGATCAATCATGTATCCAATATCATTCGTATCCACACACTTTATTTGCAACTTGTAAATTTCTCGATTATGATCCATCTTCAAATTTGTACCATCATTCCAATCTAGTAAAAAATTCCGATGTACTCAAATATTTCTTTTATTGATCAAGCCAACATATTATCATCTCGCATGAGTAACTCTCATTTCCAGTAGCATTAATTCCGAGGGTCATTTCAAAATTTTATTCGCTCTCGTCGATCTCGACTACATGCACTACCTTATTCCGTCGTTATATTTTTTTCTTCAATTCCAGACTGATTGTCCATCAATGAATTTATTCTGATTGTCTCAAGGCACTACCATCAATTTAAGCATCTCAATATGATTCAACCAACCAACCAAATCCAACCAATTCTAACAATTTTCGATATTACAACAAAGGCAACCAAGTTCCGAAACCAATATGATCCGTCATCCCATCCAACATTATAACATCGAATTTTCCAATCTTCATTCTATTCCGAAGTTTAGTTCCCGACATATCTCACTCTTTCCGACTATACTCATGCAACATCAATAGGGACATCCTAAGGGTCTCCAACAGTCAACTTAGCCTTCGGTCAAGTCTCTACGGTCAGCTATTCTAAGCTAAACCAGACATTCAGCTAACTCATCTGAGATAAATAGCTAATATGGGCATACTTATCTCTTATCTTAGAGACAACCAATTCTTATCATAGAGACTCTATCTTATCTCAGGGACAATCTATGACTGACCAATCTAAGGGACATGGGGCACCACCCCAATTTCATGAACTTATTCCCAAACCGAACAACTGAAATAATATCGCCGACAAATTCAAAACTTAGGCAATCAACCGACACTCTAGGGTCAATTCTATCTATCCGTACTCATCCTTGGGTTATACCCAATGAAGTTATTCTAGACTTACCCACAACAGACAAAATCTATCCGACAAATCTTATGGGTCAATCTCGAAGCCATCATATAAAACTTTATTAATAGAACATTCAATATTTTGTAGTTTCCACTTGCATAGATGCAGCATCACCAGCTCAATCCGACTTGCATTCTCATATCGTACTCAATTTGTGTCTATTCAATCGGGCCAACTATTCCGAGTCATAATCCAACATTACTACCTCAATGGTTTATCATCTATGATATCTCTCTTTCGGTCTCTTTACAACATATTCAATTTCCAATTTCTAGATTATCTATTTGGTCTGTACTCTTTAACCAATCGATAAGCATCATTTATAAATTTTTGCTAGCAACAAACACGAACATCTCTTAGCAATTCACGACAACCATCAACATTCGTTTTGCATCACCTTCTTGTGATTCCATAAGAAGATTTACTATTCATGCATCGATCCAATCACTATATCACTAATCATCCAGCATCTGTATATCGGTCATTTGGAGGATATGATATAACTCATTTGGCTAAACCATAATCCAACAATCCTATATTCTACCCAAACTCGTTATCCATGCGACAACATCATCCACCGATAGGGTCTATAACATAATAATGCATCTCGATACTTATTTGTATTCCAGCCATCAGAGTCTCATAACGAACATCTACTTTTTCATGCATCAAGGGACAAGTACTCATTCTCTATGCTTCAAATAATCAAGGGTCATAACTTGTTGATTCGGGACACGTCAAATTTTCTCATGCACAACTGCACAACGTGCATAGCCATCTATTTCCTAAAATCCATTCTCTAACTTTTGGATCGCTGATGCAACATTTTGCATCTTTTAAATCATTTACAACATCTCAATAAGCACCTAATATCACCATTAATTTGTCGATGTCCAACATGTAACTCCATCTACTCAATTCCAACATCGTTCCATATTCGGTCTATATTTGTTCTCTAAAAATATTTTGATCGCAACATTCCACAATCGTTACTGAGCCTACAATCATATTATCCAACTGATTCAAGTCGTCGCCTGAATCTACAATTTATACCATTCCAAACTAAGGCATTCATTTCATATTCTCAATCCTTATTACCCAACATAATGCTAACCGTCTGAGTCTAGCGATGGTTCATCCGAACACATCAAAAACTCATAACGAGTTATCCGAACTAAATTTCAAGGGACACGCCTAGCCATCATGTATCAATTGTAATCCCAATGATGACTAGATACTACCCAATACCTTATAGGTAAAGCATCACTATGCTATGAACAGGGCCAAAGGACATCTTATCACTACGCGGGTAGAGCCATATACCACTCAGAGTTCAAAGCATTGCAACACAAAATTTCTTTTCGTACTAAACCAACATCTATTCTGGACTATCCATCCCGTGGTGGCTCTGCTGACCACAAATAATAACTAATTCTCTCGCATCCGCATCTGAAACATTACCAAACCAACACTCTTAAGCCAACTCGAAATTCTGTCGATTCTCATTCACTAAAATCAAGCACAATTTATGTTCCAACATACTCTGCCATCAACCACTGTCGATTGCCACATAACAATCGACTTCTATGAATCCCACACTTAAGACATCATGCACACAATACCAACTTATCATAGCATCGCAATATTGTTATTCGTTTTGGTATCATTAAGAATTTATTATATCACATAAATTATAGCCCACATATTTAGACTTATTGTATGGAACACCCAATAAGCAGCCATAAGGATTAATAGATTTTCAATCAAGAGAGAAACTTAGAATAATTTGGAAGCAACACTGAATAATTGCGGAAACAACTTTGAATCATCGTAGAGGCAACTTTGATTTCATCGCGGAAGCAACTTTGAGTAATCGCGAAAGAAACTTTTGAGTCATCGCGAAAATAGCTTTGAATCATCATAAGAGCAACTTTGAATGAAACAAATCAAATAAGAATCGAAGGACGTAAAGCAGTGCTCTGATACCATTATATCACGCTCTGATCCCGGAGGATCAAAAACTAGCCACTGGACATGATGCGTACAAGTTTAGATTGCCCTTGTATAAGGCAAAACTATTACGTTTCTGGTATTTCTTAGAAAATAATGGTAGCACAGCAAAACCAAGCAGATAAAATAAAGTCACAATAAGATATGAAGAAATGTATCTCTTTATTGATAATTGTAATAGATTACAAGACTTGTAGCTGCATACATAGTTTACAACAGATTATAAGACTCTTGAATAGCCAACTGAATATACACTTGTCATTTAGGTTTACAATCGAACATGCCAACTTTGCTTACAATCTCACTTATTTATCTAACTTACACTATTCTATACATTATGTCCCGTATAGTAGAAGACATCGTCTTGTAAGAGGAGCTTCTGCACACCCATTCACTTCATCGATGCCAAGCACTGATCAAACGATTTCCCCCACATGCACGAGTACCTGAAATACTGCCCACAACGTGGGTCAGTACATCATCTATGTACTGGCAAGCGGTACTAGCCCAACTCACCTAAGAACACAACACTAAGTAATCATGTTATAGAACATTATTAAAAGTGGTCTTTCTCGTTGCCTTAGGGTTGATTAGCAGTTCATATCCGACAGAAGTAAAGCATGCATTTTATATATAGCCAGCATAATATAAAGCATATATGTTATCACCCTTTGGTGATTCTTACCCACGATCGTGTAGCCATCCCTATATATTTATAATACATACTATGCTTGCATGAGACATTATTAGAAACAATATCATAATTCAGTATATTTGTCACCATTCAGGTGATTTTTACCAACCGCTGACATCCTTCCCTATAATTGAGTAATAACTCACTCTTCCTGCATAAGACATCATTAGCACTGGACCTATCTATATGAAGGTCACTAGTGATATGCCATCTTGGACTTACGGTTAGATGGCTCCCCTTAATCGGCAGGTAGCTAACCCAATCCGGAAGGTTTCTGAGTCACCGTGCTACTACTTCAGCACAAGGTTCCCTCTAGGACGAATCGATTTTCGAGGCCTCAAAATACCGTTCGAGGAACCACCTTGTCGACAAGTTATCCATGATCATACAAATATATGCAACCTGTCAATGAAGAAAAATATAATGCATGATAAGGAAAACTAAGTAAATAAGCCATCTTTCTTAATAAGCCATCGTTCTTATTCCTATTGCCATTTTACCTTGAGCCAATGCTCATATTGTCATCTGCCCAATCCAGGATCCTAGTGTAATCAACATTCTACATCGACTACATGATAATAGAATGTTGATTACTTAATCTCTTTTCTACATCTTTGATACCATACATCTTACCAACCAAAACTCAATGTACACATCGTCCAATTCTTGGGACTTGGCATATGTTTCAGTATACGTTCATTTGGACATAATTCAAGCATATACATTGACCAATTCTTGGGACTTAGGATCTGTATTACAGTCGATTCATCGAGCTAAGACTCGATATACTCACCGCCCAAGTATTTGGGACTTTTCATTCACCTATCATGTATTTCATTTTAAAGCATACAAGTCATCATTGAGCAACAACAATTTATGGGTCATGAGATTATTTATCTTTCCGACTTTCATGCAAGGTGTTATTCAGTAACTCAATGAGTAAACATAGTATACAGTCCTTTTATTAAGCGTGAAGCTAAAAGATCTTCGAAGCGTTCAATACTACACAGATTTATAAGACGATTCTCACCACGATTGCATAGCCTTCCGAGCGATCCTTTCGAATATTCTCAAGTCCAACAAGGCTTCATCGAGCCAACCATCCATCAATAATGCATCTTGCGGGTTGGGGCACTACACAACCTACCTTGTAGACCATGAAGTTCTTTCATATTCATTAGGGGATCCATTTCTAGGATAGCTTTAACTTTGTCGGGGGCAATATGTATTCCCTTTGAAGTTATAATAAATCCAAGAAACCTGCCATTGGAAACTCCCAAAAATGACATCGTATGATTGATCTTATACTGGTGCACACACATCAATTCGAACACCGTTCATATGTCTTGAAGGTGATCGCTCTTTGAACGACTTTTAACTGCAATGACGTCTACGTAGCATTCCACCATGTTTCGCAAATGTTCGCAAAAATTATGCTCATGGCGTATTGATATATAGTTCCAACATTCTTTAAACCAAAGGGCATCGTCGTATAGCAGTATACCCCAACGGTTCAGAATGATGTATGTTTCTCATTAGTTGGAAACATTTTAATTTGATTGTAGCCTAAAAACCCATCCATAAAGGACATACGTTCGAAGCCACAAGTATTATCAATCATGATGTCTGTGATTGAAAGAGAAAACTCATCCTTTGGACAAGCTTGATTAAGATCTCAATAGTCAATGCATACCCGAATCTTTCTATTTTTCTTCATAATAGGGACAACATTAGCAACCCAATAAGGATGTTGTTCTTCTCGGACAAAGCCACTTTCTATGAGTTTCTTTACCTCAGTCACAATAGCTTCCATTATATCTGGACAGAACTGTCGACTTCAAAAGGTTCAATAGAAAGATTATCATCTTATGTTTGATCACTAGATACCAGATAAGCTACGAAAAATCTCTAAATATTGCTCCAACACTGTGATCTGAATCCTATGCTGAAGAATCAGAAGAATTAGAATCTGTCTCACTATCTTCTTCATCAGAGATCTTTGGTGTGGTTCGAGGAGTTACATATCCTAACCCAGAACCAGTATGATGATAATATCTTGCGGTTTCCCTTTTGGAGTTGGGATACATAGCGGTAAACGTCGGCCTTTACCAAAATTTAGACCTTGTTGACTATCTAAATCATAGCCCATTTTTTGAATAATATTCTTTGCTTTAGGAGTGTACCATTAAAGCTGCATTCAACTAGTATATGGTTCATGATCATCCATTAAAGCTTCTTTAGTTATCTCGCCTCTGCCAAAAATGATCAGTATCTCGCCAATCAACCTTGCTGGTACTTCAAAGTAAGAATCCATGTATGACAGACATGAAGTACTACTTCTAGAAGAAATAGATATAGGCAATGACAGCTTCATACCATGATAAGTGAACACAAAGAGTTGAGAGTTTTTAGACCAGTCTTATGAACACCAAAGTAATCAAATGCAGAACTTTTTTCATTAGATATGTACACAATTTCTTCTTCCGGAAAAACATCCTTGGGAAGTTTGATACATGGAGGTTTAATTACAATATTTGCTCCTGCAGCGATTGTAGCATGAGTAAGATCGATCACCAGGGGCTCATCCGGTTGAACTGGATGTTTGTTTCGACGACGTTCAACCATAAATAGTTCATCTTTCTTGGTCCTAGGGTTAATCAACAGAGGTTCCTCCTTCTTTGCCCTCAGATCAATTACTAGAGGCTCCCCTTTCTTGATGCTCATTTTGTTATTGCGTAGATCAATAATGAAAGGTGTATTACCCCCTTTATGAATCTCTTATAGAATTCTGACGGGCTCCTTCCAAATAGGACCTTTCAAATATATAGCCAGGGGCTCTTCAACTGGTTCTTTCCACATAGGGCCTTTCAAATATATAGCTAAAGGTTCCTCAGTGTTTGATCGGTAGATGCTTCTTTTGACTCGCCGTTAACATCTTCCTCTTTGTCTACCATCAAATGCAATAGTTCATCATCAAATGGTCTATAATCTAGAGATTTATACAGCCTTGCATCAGAGAAGTATACTTCGACCCCTATGAAAGAATCGACATGTTAATTCTGTACAGACTACCCCCTCTTCCTTTATATATTTGAAACACTGGTGAAGAGTAGACGGTACAAGAAGATTTTCATGTATTTACGGTCATCCTAACAGGATATTGTAGGACACATTGGCATCAATGACATAGCATGTGACTTCAGCCTGAAGATTCTCGATCTGACACTTGAGACGGATCTTCCCTAAAGGGTGACTTCGTACGGCATTGAAGCCTGTGATAGTGTTGGAAGTAGCTGATAACGTGTGCATTGGAATCCTCAATATATGAAGCAATCTTCAAGGGATAACACTGACAGATGAGCCGGGATCAATATGGATGCGGCCCACCTTACAAGCCTCGATGTACCCCATATAGTACAGGGGTCTATCATGGCGGTTGTTCTTCAACAACATATCTTTCTAAGTAAAGATGATCGTGGGAATCTTCTCTGACACACTATGACAATGAGGACAAGTCATAGGATCATCATCGGGTTCCGTTATTTTGGATAAATATGAGTCTGCATGCTGCAACGCATCACGTATATCTTTGGAGAGACAGAGCAACTCGAATATGGATAACCGAATTGGAGTATTAGCAAGCCGTACCAATATATCAAAATTAGAGGGCTTATAAAGTCCAAGAAGATTAGATTTCTTCAAGGATTTGTCAAACCTCACTTCTTTCTGTTTTCCTTTTTCTCCGGGAATCTGCTTTGATGAACCTAATTCAGTTAGAGCCGGAGTAGCAGGTGGATTGGAAGTAGGGACCTAAGGAAAGGGATTATCCTCTTGCTTTTGACTGGAAGTCCGTAAGTACACTTTTTTGGACCTGGTCTTCCCGACAAGAGCTTTATTAACCATATTGCATGGCTTACTCTTCTTCTTCTTTCTCGGAATCTTAAAAGTAGAAGGGGCAAATTTTGAATCCATATCTTGGAGAAGGGATCAGGATGGATCCACATAACCTCACAATACTGAGCAGTGAGTGGTACGAGTCCGATTGTTCGATCACGAACCGGAGAAAGATTGACAACTTGTAATGCCGCCCTTGGTATCGGTGTGACACCGCCCTGAACTTTAATTGCAGGGAGATCCCTAAACTTGAGGGAAACTAGATTTCCTGATACCTGTTTCTTTTTTGTATGCAATGTGATGGCCTTGGAATCCAGTAATTATGGGATATGATTCTTTAATATATAATAATGCTTCGTAGGATGATGAATATATTGGTGATAGAAATAGTACTTTGGATCACTGGTCCGTCCTACTTTCTTTGGCCTTCCAGCGGAAGGCCATTGCAACTTGTTACCCTTCATGAGTACATGGAAGATGTCCAATATGAGGGCTTCATTGAATGTGGTGTGGCTTGGGTCTTAGAACAATTGGAGATTTTTATTTGGGCTAGGAAGCAGCTGCAAAAATATCTATTGTAAAGGACTCCTTCCCTTTGTTGGTTTTCCCATAAGTATTAGTATTCTGGGGACGCTTTCCTTTATTTTTCATTTACTTAAGACAAATTAAATTCAAAACCTGGACTGATTGTTTGGTCTTTTTGGTAGCAGCGATGAAAGATGGCCAATCATTATAGTCTCCAGGCCCAATGCAGAATCTGACTGTGGGTAAGAAATTATCCCTACATGTATCAATCAATACCGACTGAGGAGTCCCAGGGTACAACTTTATTACTATTCTCCTGAACCGTTCAACGAATTTATGAGCTGGCTCTTTGTTATCCTGCTTTGTTGTAATGAGCTTAGACATGGAGACATCACCTGTCCCCTAATAGAATCTGGTTAGGAATAATTTCTCCAAGTCTTTGAAGGTTTTAATACAATCATCAGGAAGATTTCAAAACTATTCGAAAGCCACTCCCTTCAGGGTACCGATAAATAATTTAGACCAAAGTGCACAATTCTTTGGTATATAAACGGTTTGGGAGTAAAAGTAAGTCAAATTCTGTCTGGGTGAACCTGTTCCGTCAAAAGGAAATAGCGACTGGGGTTTGTACTTTGGAGAACAAAACAACATCATCCCATTCTAAAGGATAAGGACACGATATTCCCATTTGATGGAGCTCCTCCTTTGAAGTTATATCATCCAATCGAGCATTGATGTCTCGAATAGCTTCTAGAGTATCAATTGACTGATATGCAGAGGTGGACTGTATGATAGTCGGTTGTGCCTGTTGCATCACTGGCATAGGGACATTTCTAACTACTGGTAGTGGATAAGGGTTTAGATACACCCCAATTGTATCTTGATCGACAGGAGATTGGGTTGATAGATGAGATTGATGCAGGGCTGTTTGTATATTCATTATTGTCTGCATCTGTTGCATCATCGTTATAACATTTTGTAGCTTATTCTCGAGATTATCAATTCTCTATCAATCACTACTACCTCCTTCTTTATTACCAGTCACAAACAGATGTTGTATATGGAATGCCAGATGGAGAAGTATGCAAGGAAGCATTACTAGAATTAGTACTGCTCGACCCTAACTGTGAGACTACATCATCTCTAGGTACACCAAAAATGCTTCTTTCTGAAGTCTGAAGTACTCTATCACCGGACTGGGATGTAGAATGATCAAAGACTAGGAGCATGCTACCCCCAGTATTATCTTGTTTCGAAACATGAAGTAGCTAGAAGAATGTCTAGACTGAGAACGAGTTTCTTGATAAACACCTTCTGGTGTAAGGGCTCTTTGACCTCCTCTGCATGAAGAGGACAAAGGTTCTTGATCATATCTTTGACTTGATGTTGCATAAACCAAAGCCACCGGTAACTCATCTTTAACATCAGAAAGTTATCATCCAAGAAACGACAAATTCGGCAGGTTTGGCTGCAATCTTTAGAAGACAGTTTATCCAGCTATTTGATCAACTATCTTTCAAGAGCAACAGTTGATAACAGCCTTTGCACAAGAATGTCTTTGACGAGACACAACCATATTTGATGACAACTCCGTTGATTTACGTTTGTGCCAAATTATATTACGCAGATCAACGGAAGGGTGTATGACCTCATTTCCCTTCTTATGCGCCTTGACAGAGTCCATGCATAGAAAAGTTGCTTTATGAACTTGTCGACCTATTTTATGTACTTGGGAGAACCCAGTACTTAGGTCTTGAGAAGTTTTACCATGTGAACCCATTTTATGTACATTGGGAGGCAATGTACATGAGTTCACAACATGTAAAAGAGAAGCGCATAGGACACTTGGCGCATAGATTTTAGTTTGTATAACTTCCCATCGTCTGCACATGTAATACGAAGAGGCACATGAATCAGAGCCTCTTCGTGATGCATAGAACCTGTTGAGAAATAAAGTCTATGGAAGACAAACTTTTCATTTCCAGTCATGCGTCTAGAGTTTTGTATTGATGTAAAACCCTTATTTCCAGTCATGCGTCTAGAGTTTTGTATTGATGTAAAACCCTTATCCTGGCTAAACAAGTGTGAGGCAGAAGTTCCAACATTTAAAACTTTGGCATCGTAGTATTTTCCTATGGCAAAACTCAAATGTTGTACATTCTTCTTGCCGAAGTTGGTGCAAGTAGCTCTCTCACGGATGACAAGCTTACTTTTAGACGCATGATCGATATGCACCTTTTTGGTATTCTTCTTCCGGTGGGAAGCACATGGTTTGGTTTATGGCTTATTGGTAGAGCCCCTCCTAGACGCATAATATATGTTATGTGTCTCAGTAGCAGAAACCTCTTTAGACAGAATTGTGGCTGACCATTAGCCATGCATCTCTGAGCTGTTGTTTTAGCCTATATTGGCCAGAGCCTTTCCCTTACCATTAGCGATCTTAGGAAGAGCAGAGAGAGACTTTAGGACCCAAGCCTTACGAGCACGCTTTGCTTTCTCTCCCTTAGCGGCCGGAGGAGAATCTTTGTCCAACTGCATTGCTTCATATGCTTGTTGGTCAAATTGCACAACTAACATCTTCTCAACTGAACCAAGCTTTGTTACATCATATTGCGCCATCACTTTCTCATCGGTAAAGAAATTCGTCCCCAGCAGAGTCGCCATTTTTCTTTCAACACAAAAAGGAGTCCAGAAATATTGAATCATTTGTATTATTGTAACAAAAAGAGTAGAACAAGAATTTTGAGTACAATAAAAATCTGAGGATTGGGTCGATGGATATTAAGTCTACTTCGACTTCTTTACTCTTGGCATCAAGGAGGAACTCTATGGAAGATTAAGTCTACTTCGACTTCTTACTTGTTGACGATCTGATGCAAAAGTTGATGAAGCTTGTTGGTTGATCAATTGTTGGCAGCAAAGAGGAACTCTATCACTGAAAGCTCCCTTTCTCTAAAAGTTCTTAGCAAAGATGTAGCATATGTAGCCTCTCTGTGTGTGTGCCTGCGAGGAAGAAACTGTCCTCTATTTATAGATTTTCTTTACTGGAACCGCTATGCGCGTATGTGCAGAAAATACACTTTTTTGCCTCATAGACGCATCAAACTGGGTAAGCGCATGAGCCTTAGGGTTTAGTGTGGAATGAACATGTTCAAGAATCACGTATAGCTCACCACGTGTTTTGAGATGTGCTGCACGAACCACTGCCATGTCAGCACATGATCTGTTTACTATAGTTGAGCTATGCGTTAAGTACTTTAAATACATAGCATCTGTTTACTTACTGCAAATAATATCTCTTCATGGAAACTAGAATAACTATGTTTCAAATAACGCTTGAACGCATAGAAATTAACAACATACTACAAACAACTGTCCTGAAAGTAGTCGCATAAAACTACTTCTTTTACAGTTGTTGAAGTATAATAATGATGGTGACATAATCACTAACATCTTCCTCGCAGTCTTAACACTGCATACTGCCCGAGGTTTGTATTTTCATATACGAGACAAAAATACACCATGCGTCAAACTGACCATGCGTCTATTTGACCCATCTTTGACTATGCGTCTTCAAAAGCTTATAGTACTTTAAAGACCGCTTCAACTTTGAAATACTATATTTAGGTGCATAAAATCTATGCGCCCCTTCTTGTATTTTTCATGCTTCTACAATCATCTCTATCATTCCAGTTATTATAGAAATTATTTCCATCACCTTCCCTAGCTGAGAAATAGGAACATCCTTAGTTCCTCTTGTCCAGCTCCTTATAGAGTTCCATTCTATTATTTATGGGGTTCCTAGGATGGTGTAGTAGTTGGAAGCTTATAGATAGGTTTGTATCTTTAGGTAGCAGTGTGATTGTTGGGAGTGTAGCTTGTGAGTCTATAAGTGATTCCAGGTTGGGCATGTGAGCTATAGGCATCGATCTAAAGATGAATCATAGTACAGTACATTTGTAGAAATAGTTCTCTGGTAAGTGTCAGTATAGTTAGTATAGGTACCAATGGTAGATGGAAGAGTAGAGTACTAGTTTTGATTCTAGGAGTTTATGTGTGTCAATGCAGGAATAGGTATCATGTGAGGTGGAGTGTTTTAAAAAATTTGGATTTGGTAGGATAAAGGGGTAGCAGTCATGGTGCATCATACTAGACAGTATAGTATAGTTAGGTACCTAAAATCTGAAGGGTGTTTGTTCTTATAGAAAATATTTGGATGTATTAGATGACTACATCACAGGATATATGTGAGGGTAATGGATTGCAGGTAAATCTGCAAGTTGGAGTGAATGTGTGTCTATTGAGGGTATGCCACCTAGTATTTGAGGTTGATGATGTGTTAGAGAGTGATATGTAGAGGAAGGAAGTATAGGATTTAGAATATTGTGCACAAGTGCATAATGGGTGATGTGTAGAATGCATAATGGTGAAGTGAAGTACAGTATGGAAGTTTTATGAGAATCATGTAGTAAGAGTCTGAGTATTAGAGATAATAGTAGTGTACCAGTAAGATGGAATAGTGCCAAGTTGTTATTCTGGATTATTTAGTGCATGTGTCAGGTATAGTTTTAAGTTGGTATCTACCACCAAGAGTGCCTAGAGAGTGAGAGTATTCATGTGTATCAATATTGAGATGAATAACATATGCTAGATATAGCATGTCAGATTAGTGTCAGTGAGCGTTGTGATGGATAATAGTATTAGTTAGGAGTATCAGGACAAAGTTGGGGTGAGGAAAATAAGAGAGTATCAGGGGAGTACAAGTATTCAGGGCAGTAAGAGAGAAGGGGTAACTTATATCAGAATAAGTCCTAGTGAGTGTGCAGGCATTTACCAATATGTGGCAATGATTATGAGCCAGAGAATTGCATGATGTATAGAGTGGTACTTGTGATATAGCAGTGTCAACTGTATATTGACTTGGAGGGTAGGAGTAATATAAAAGGTTATATTGCCAGGGTTCGGATAAGTATCCTAGAATGATTGTTAAGAGTCAGCATATTGGTCAGTATTAGGATACCAAGATAGGAGGAGTCAACCTCTAGTATCAAAAGCATTCAAGATATGAGTAACCTAGTGGTTTGTACAATAAAAATAGGAGATATCCTTGAAGTACCTTAGTAAGAGTGTATCCCGTGAGTGTCAAGTATAGGAGTTAGTGCCATATGATATATAGTGCCAGAATTCGGGTAGGTATCCTATAGATAATAACATATAAGCTTTGGTATAGCATCCTTATTATATGTACCAGTAAGTTAAGTATGTCCATGGCTTTCAACCGTAATATATTCTTATTAGAAAGGATAAACCTTGGTATTAAGTATTTCAGTTAGATCGATGTTCGTGAATAGCTAGAGCGAGTATCAGAGAAAGGTAAGAAGTCTAGCTAGGCCACATATGTCACCTTAAATTACCTTGCACCAGCGTAGGGAGACACCCCGACTGGGCAGGACTTTGCGGTGATGGTCGAGGAGGCCGATGCTACAAGTAATGGGTTAGCAAGTTTGGTTCTTTCCTTCCTTTTCCATCTATCATTTTCTGTGCTTCTTTAGTGCCTTATAGGTTGCCTTGTGCTATAGTATGGTTAAGTGTAGTTCATAGGAAATCTTGATTGAGACTGCAATACCATGACAAGTAAAACCATAACTGTGCATGTTATTTTTAATAGAATTGTGTATTGTATAGTTTAGGTGGGACTTTCATGGACCATGATTATTGGGGTTGACCGTAGCGAAGTCTTTCATGAATAGGTTTTGACTGGCCAAGAGAGAGGAGTGAGGTGCTAAATTTCGAGGACCAAATTTTTCTAAGGGGTTTAGGACTGTCATTAACACTTTTCCAAATATGGGCAATTTTATCATTTCATATTATATAATATTGTGCATATTTGTTTATTAATATTGTGTTAGTTATTATGGTTAGTGTCTAGCCTATTTGTTAGACTTGTGTTAGTGAACCAATTAGACTAGACATGACACTAGATCCCAATAATTAATATGACATGACTCATGGACCAACACATTGGACTAGGCCCAATTAGACCTATTTCACTACAAGAATATTGGGCTTTCCCAACATTTTACAAACATCGGCAAAATGATAGAAAATGTTGGCATAGGTATTCCTGACGTTTCTCCAACGTTTTCTATAAACGTCGTCGTTGCCCTAGTCGAAAATTTTCGACATTTCAAAAAAACTTTGGTATAGGGTTATGCCGACGTTTGCAGCAACGTTTAACAAATGTCATTAATTATTCAATATCAGTAAGAAATGCCCAACGTTTATAGAATAAACATCGGGAAGCCTAAATGATGGCCAACGATTTATAAAAGGTTGGGTTGTTTCCAACCTTCTCCAAAAACATTGGGATTTGAGTTCATGGATGACAATTTCCCAACGTTTTAAAAAAAATGTCAGAAATCGTTACAAATCATTTTAAAAAATATAGAATGTTGATACTTGGATATGTACAAAAAAAGAAGAAGAATACACTTTCAAACTCAATACTCAATCAAACTCACTACAAAATTCAATGTGTCAAAATTATTTCTCTATAAGCTGCGATTGAATCATCCATCATTATTTGTACAAATAATAATTTGGCAATTTTACAAAATTATTTGGCCTAACACTGTTGAGTCATTACTTGGTCAATAGCCTGAAGTCGAGCTCAGCATTCTCTCTGTGTAATTGCGGTTGATGTCATGTTGGCTCCATAGAGGATATGCCGAGGATGCTTTGGCAATTGTCCATCTCCATTTGCTAAAGGAATTCCTTCTTTGGTGAGTTTCTGAGCTTGAGATGTTACTTTTGTATTATTGATGAAGAAAATAATATGCACACATCAAAATATGATCTAACATATTATGAATATAGATGCATTCTCTTTGAACTCAATCAAATTCAAACCCTAAAGATAAACAATTCAAAAGTAAACCATATGTTTAAATACGATAAAGAAAGTTCTCTCCCAAACAATTAATGATAACAACAAAATCTTTTGCCTCTACTATGAAAAGTGACAAAAATCAAATATAAAAGCTATTTAATTTGCAAAATTAAACATCCAAATACCTGGGTGATTCATACTTTAAGACTTCAACACATATTAGGTAAGGTTCCTTCTCCCTAGAGTCCAGAAGAACAACTTCATCCTTAGGTATATGAACCACTTGGTACATTCCTCTTCCCATTATAAAGCACACACACCTGGAATGCAGCGTATAACTCAATAACGCTAAAATCAAGTAAATTACTGAACATGAGAATTATAATCATCCTAAGCTGGATTCAGCACTTATATCAATTATCCTATTGGTTACAAAGATTCGTAAACATAAAAAAGGATACAAGGGTCTAGAGGCATAAAATAAAGGTTCACTATGATACATCAAGCCTTATTCCATCTTTGAGGTAAGCATCAATATCTTCCTCCACTTCATTGGAGAAACAAATGAACGAATTCTTATATTGTATTTGTTAACATGTTGAAACTTGTATTTATTAACTTTTGTAAATAAATCAAAGGTATCCTGAAAAAGCATGGAAGTTCTAAATTCTTTCAGATATTTTACCAGTTAGTCTGTAAAAGAATTAGGTTTTGGTTGCTAACAAAGTTCATATCACAAACGCAAACAAAAAACTATAAGACAATACATACTCAAAATATATTTCTCATTCTTCAATTATCCAATGAATAATTTATAAACTTACAGACTTTTTGTAGACTCAAGAAATAAAAGAAGCTAAAGAAAATCTGTAAACGTTTATCTCTAAGATAACTTAAATCATTAACTGAAAAAACAAATAAAAATAATTTCTATAAAATAACAAAAAATAACTAAAAGATAAAAAAGAATCTTGATTGATCTCCCATCATTTTGCCTGCAAAATATCTCAAAAGAACACTTCCACGAGTATCTATGCATCATCTGAACATGATTTGTGACATAGATTCTTCATTGATGACCTAATTAGGAATTGAACACATCGTGTCCAGATGGCCATATAACAATAGCAATAAAGCCTTGTCTGAACTACTTGAAGTTTGTCTGGTGGAAAATTATTTTCCATCCTAATTTTTGACATATGGGTCAACTATTTTAAATAAATATTCAATAATGAGCAGTTAGACATCCTTAACAAATCCTGATACATTAAGCTGGCATTGCATAAACAAAAGTAATTCTTACCTCATGGGTAATAGGAGCATCAACACTAATGACCTTGCAACGATTCTTTATAGAGTCAATGATATAAGCATCATCTTCACAACAAAGAATGATCTCGCGTGAATCTGTATAGCGGTCAATTATCCATTTAATTAGATTTTGAATGCTATCCACTACTTTATCAACGTCATAGAGAATGATCACTGGAATATAAGTACACCAATTTAGAACCATGAGCCGGGGGATCAATATGTAAGAATTATGTTAAAGTATTCAAGAACCTTTAAAGTCTTCCTTAAAACTGGTCTCACTAACTTCAGAGATAACTGTGTGATAACAAGGGCCATCAAAGCATATTTTGCATTCTTTGATTGGTACTTCAAATTAAGTTCTATATGGTGAGGACTTGAAGTCACAGGAAGAATGATTTCCAATGGCGGGTTTTCCTGTGAAGATCATCAATTTATTGACAGTTTAAGTTGTGAAGTTCCATAATCTGACAACTGTATTACAAGTTCACTCTAGAAACCATTTTACAACTTAGTTACCCACTACCAATCAAAATCTTGTCATTCTTAAAAGTTAAAACATACACATCCATAATCTAAATTTTTCGTAGGTTTATGGATAAAATTTCCATCTGACATTTTTCTCATAAGAAAATAAAATGATAAAATAAGTGGTTTTGTATCATAATGATAGACATACTACATATCAGAACTTGATTGTTTTGCTTTCCTAATGAAAGTAGCACAGAAATAGCTAAGTATGCTAACAAATAGCAAGCTATAGACTCTCATTAACTTCCAGACAACAGTAGCACATAAATTAGAAAGATGCATGAATGATAGTACCTGAACATGAAAATTCCTCAAATCATGAGATATCTGCAAAATTGGAGAAATTTGTCAGTCATAATTTCATGAAAAACTTGTGGAAATATATCAATTTGTTTGCAATGAATCCAAACCTTCCAAGAGGAATCACCAAAAAGGTCATGCATCAAAGCCATGCTCAAACATTTCTTTCCTGTGCCTGAAGGTCCCTTGAACAGGATGTGAGGACAACTATTATCGGATATCTAAATATGGAATCCGGATACCTGAAGTTACTACATCCTCCAAATGTTCTTGAGTTGGTCATGTACCCTCTGTTAGCAGATTTGAGGTATATAAGCCTGAACATATTACCTCGGTAATTTTTTAAAATTATGTTTAAAATTGAAATTGACGCATTTTTGATCTGCTCATAGATCATAATGATGCAATAATATCCTCAGGCATATACTTGAAACTACAGAGAACTAAGGCCAAATGTATTCCAAGTAAACACCTTTCCTTTTTCTTAACTACTGACTGTACATCCACATAAGAAAAAGTAACTAGTTCCTATCTCATATTAGTCATAATGTCACTTGTTGAAACTACTCTCCCATATTTTACTTGCATTTATATGATTGAATAGCATCAAAAGCAATTTCCATAATATCCAAAGGCTGTAGGAGATTTCATAATATGAGATTCATCATAAAATAATATAAAAGTTTTGGACTTGAAAAGTAAAACAAACTTTTTCCTGCCATGTTTCTTACTTTGACATGTATCTGGAATAGTGTTACTAGAATTCATTAACTGTGCAGCGAACCATAGTCCAAACCACACCTTTGTGTCTCCTACTGAATGTCTCAAAAATTTCATCTATGATGGAGATAACTCTAAATTATAAGTTGTAGCTTAATGCTTTTAACTTGCAAGTAACTTTATGGCTTTTTCCACTAATAGAAGAGAATACAAAAAAAGGTAAAAGAAAAGTTGGCAACAAGAGGTATATCCTTAACAATCAAATCCAATAAAAGCAATTTAGGTAAATTTTGCTAGCTCCATTATGAGATATAGTTACTGCTTTCGTGAAAAGCTAAATAACAAATATGATGTTAAGAGTTCATCAAATAATTGCCTATGCATATCCTTAACAATTAGGTTCCTGAAAAAGAAAATGGTGTACCATGTACAGAGTTAGTCTTGTTCACATAGCAAATCAACCTACAAAAAGAGTAAAGTTAAATAATACAAACAAATATATCCCATTTATACCATAATTTCCTATATTGGAAACTGCGGTAGATCATAATTCATAGAGAACTATATGTACTATAGAGCATCAACAAGTTTATCTACCAGTTACAAAAAATAAGAAATGACAACCAAATACAATTCTAATGACTCCAAAAGGATATATGTAACCACCACTTTTCTAAAATGAGGGTAATTTTGAACTTTTGTAAAATTGATTATTTAATAATAAGTTTAAATCATGTTATTGATTTATTGGTAAATTTTGATTAATTTAATATCATTAAATTAGTGTTTTGTGATTTTGTTCTTTGGCTAGTGTAACCTTAGAGCTGCTTAGCCTAGAGACTAACTATGACCATGGAGGCCTAACCCATGTGATTAAATTAGCTAATTACTACTTTTTAGGCTAAGGGTATTTTGGTCATTTTGTGACTTTTGAATTATTTATGATTTTGTTTAGTCTGGTTTGAGTTTCGTTTTGTTCCGACTTGTGTTAGTGACCCGGGTAGCTTAGACTCTAGACGAGACCCCAAGATTAGTTAGTCATGGCCCACAAATCTCACTAATTAAGTTAGTAAGTTTAGACTAATCCCACTTGTTAGATTGGTTAAGTTAGAGGCTTAAATTTAACCCTTTTGATCTCAAACTTGAACCTAACTTAAAATTAACCAAGAGGACTAGTTGAGGCCTTAATGGGCTTTCCCCCAAGGCCCAATAGGGTTTAAAGTCAGCCACTATAGGTAGGTTAGCCTCCCTTCCTTTCATTTCATTCCATCTTGCCTCTTTTCCTTCACAAAGTGTTCTTCCCCAAATTAGAGAGCTTCCCTCTTTGATTTGATCTCCAAATCTCTTCATTCCTCCACCAAAACTTCCATCCAACCTTTTCATACTATCAAGGGAGGGTGTTAGCAAAGATTTAGATCAAAGTGCAAGGAGGAGTGTCCATTTTGGAAGGATCTTCGTATCGGAGCCGTGTCCTTGAGAGTATCATTGGGATCCCACTCCCAATAGGTAAAATCAACCCTCTAAATTGACTTCCTATGCATATTAGTTAGTTTTGAATCCATAGGATCCACCCCCATGCATGAACCCCCTTTAGATTCAAGTTTGAGGCTATTTGGAGCTCTTTTGAGGATTTTAGATATATATGTGTTTCGTGTTCTACTTGATAGATCCCAAATTAGGATACCCCATGTGTTTGGTTTATTGCCTATTAGGATTAATTGTGTTTTAAATTCAGTTTTAGAATGGTTAGAGAGTGGATTAATCTTAGTTAGGATGGTTAGAATAAGTTTTATTTGGATACCTATGTTGGTATCCAAGTATCTTGGCCAACATGTGTTTCTTTTGTCCAAAACAACCCAAATTCGTCATAATATTCATCCACGTTTTTAGTAGCCATAGCAACTTAGAAATATCATAACTTTTAGCTTAGAACTCTGATTAATCTTCCGTTTTTTTTAAAAGAACCGTATCAAAGTTAGATTTCTAGATATATATTTTAATAAGCCAAAATTGTTTTAGAACTTCCTGTAAATCTATTTGAGTGTCAGTTGTCCGAAAGACAAATGCGTTTCAGTATTTTCGCGATTCCGGGAGCTTCCGGACACGAAAATGTGAGCCGTTTGAAGTTTCGGAAAGCTAACACGAAGAGCTACAATATAGTTTAATCCTAGAATTTAATGAAGGTCCAATTGGTACAGTATTGATTTTAAGTAAAAGAGTGACAATACGATATAAGTATTTTGTGTAACCTATGAGCCTATGTAGTATGGATATTAAGTGAATGCGGTATCATAGAGTATATGTATGATATAGTACATTTATATATTATTGTTAGGTAATTTTTTTGCTATTAGTGGTAGTTAGATAGTAGAGGTTAGTATTTTGTTAGATATTTGATATGTTGTTAGATAGTTTCATGTTAGATATCTAGTATGTTAGATATTGATATGTTGGTAGGTTGTGTTAGTTTTAGATATTGGTATGTTAGCAAGTTAGTCTCTATAGGTTATATGTTAGATATTAGTTAAGATGTTATGTTAGTACATTAGATAGTTAGTTAATTAGATAATTGAGGGGTATCTTGGTATCTCATGAAACCAAGTTAGTATCTTAAGGTAAATATGAATTACCTTTACCTTCAAGGTAAATGATTAGTTTACCTATGACCAAGGTATGGTATCAAGGTACCAAGATAAGGTATAAAGATATTAAAGTAAGGTTAGGTGTACCCAAGTTAAGGTATTAGATTCCAACCAAGATATTGGTATTGGGATGCCGATATGACCAAGGTTGATATTGTATCCTAGTGAGAGTGGGTTAGTGTCTAAGTGTTTGAGTTTGAATAGGTGATGTTAGATTGTGGAAGGGTTATATAGTTAGTATATATATATATATATATATATATATATATATATATATATATATATATATATATATATATATATATATATATATATTTTTGGGTTATATAGTATCTATATATATTATAAGAGTATATAGATATATGTTATGGTTCATAGTGAGGATATGTATATACTTGATATATGATTATATATATATATATATATATATATATATATATATATATATATATATATATATATATATATATATATATATATATACATATTATGGTTCATAGTGAGGATATATATATATATATATATATATATATATATATATATATATATATATATATATATATATACACACATATCCTCACTCTGAACCATAACCTATATCTATATACTCTCATAATATATATCAAGTATATATATATATACATAAAAAAAAAATATATATATATATATATACATATCCTCACTCTGAACCATAACCTATATCTATATACTCTCATAATATATATCAAGTATATATATATATATATATATATATATATATATATATATATATATATATATATATATATATATATATATATATATATATGGTTAATTAGTTGTACCCCCTATGGTTTGTACGTATTTTTGGTAACTATCTCCGTTTTTTAAAAATAGAGAACACCCCCCTGGCTGCTTAATTTTCCACTCATTTTCTTTTATGCACCAGGGGGGTACAACTAATTAACTTTATAAACCAGGGGGTGTTCTTTATTTTTAAAACAACAGGGACAGTTACCAAAATACGTACAAACCATAGGAGGGTACAACTAATTAACCCATATATATATATGTGTGTGTGTGTGTGTGTGTGTGTGTGTGTTTGTGTGTGTGTGTGTGTGTGTGTGTGTGTGTGTGTGTTAGGGTGGTACTATATGGGTAAGGATATATGTGGTATGTATATATATTAATATATCCTAAGTATCTCAGATGTTGACCACTAATCTAAGTTTAACCAAAACCCTAGAAGCTTAACCTTGACTCCTAGTTTGACCCAAGGTAGACCAGAGTTGACTTAGAGTTGACCAAGAGTTGACTTGACCTCGATTGACTTAGAATCATGTAGTTGTATTGTAGACTTCCTTTATTACATATTTGAACACATCATAACCTATATAACTTTACTTAGGACAATGTGACTCAGGTTCAAACGTCTATTTTCATCAGTTGTACAGGGTATCAGGCGAGTACATTCTCTGATAGTTCTTTCATTTACTTGTCGATTTTTGTATTCAGTTCTAGTTAGTTTATTTGATTCTCTGTTACCAGCATGGATTGATATTACTGGTGTCACGACCCGCACCCAGTGTAGGGGCACGAGAAGTGGTTACATCCAGCCTACGCTGCAGTGTCGACGGTAGAACGCAGTCCTAGGTCACATACATCTAACAGTTATAAGGTACCTGTACAGTTATACTCTCCAAATAGAGAAATAATATAAAGTACAACTCAATCACAGCTAAGGTAGA
Organism: Iris pallida; assembly: GCA_029216955.1. Classification (NCBI taxonomy): domain Eukaryota; kingdom Viridiplantae; phylum Streptophyta; class Magnoliopsida; order Asparagales; family Iridaceae; genus Iris; species Iris pallida. The sequence goes on from JANAVB010041462.1 coordinate 99,181, forward strand.
ATATACAATAAGATAGATAGATAATCAACAGAATCCACAGATGAAATACAAGATAAAAGAGAGAACTAAATGTCTAAGATAAACAACTCCATAATCTAGAATACTAAATCCCCAAATAAGTACAAGTGTATCCAACAAGACAGAATAATAAATAAGATACTGGTCTAGCTAACTAGCCTAGACTACTGGGGTAATATCCTCTGCAAGTGTTGGGTCCTCCTGAGAGTCCAGCTCACATGTGTCATCTAGGCCTGCTCTATAGTAAGTGGGACAGAACTCCTCAAGGTCATCTGTAATATTTTCAACAGGTCCAATCAGAAAGGGAGCGAGCACAGTACATCTCACGCAGTTAATATCATGACAGGAATATAATACAGGAAATAGAGTAAGATACATGAAACGCTGAAAATATACATGAAGTAAAAGAGAAGACTGTAAAGAAATATCTACTATAAGTAACGAGCTACAGTGAACTAGTGATTTAGAGTACAAGATAGACATGTGAACGGCTTGATAATAAACATGAGAGGTTGTACATGGCTACACTACTTTGGAAATATCCACTTGACTATTTATACTCCCCCATCCCCAATCAATACACAAGGATCCGTTCAAGTTATATTATTGTACATGATTTCACATGGGGGCCCAAAAATGGGTGCACATGAATATAAATATGGGGGCTCCGTGAACATGAGAGTACATGAATCACGAGAGTATACATGAATGGTGAAAGCACATGAATACATGATGAAAGTGAAACGCACATGACATGATGTATCTGATGCTCCCGAAGGGGATAACATCGTATGAAAAGATCCATATAGTACTAATCCGTATTTCCATCGTGACAGCATCAAGTAAAGTAATTTAGAGCAAAAATATAGTCCTAGCAAGTATGAAACGGTCAGAGAATGTACTCGCCTGATATCCTGAGTATCTAAATAAAATACTGCCTGAGGAGTGGTATCTGGCTCCTATTCAGAACAACACAAGTCACAACACATCCAAATGGTAAAATAGACTACTATAATGCATTCTACATGTTGTTTGGGTCAATCTAGGCTAAAGTCAACCTTTGGTCAACTCTAGTCAAACTAGGTCAAATCGGTCAACCTAACCCAGACAAGTCTCACTAAGCCTAACCACACCTATCTAGCATTCACACATCATCACAAAGCCACACAGGCTATCAACACACAAAACTCATGTGTATACATTACCATATACACATAGGAATACACATCGGCTATATCACATAGGGCTATAAGCCATACACAATCTATATTGGCATGCACACATATTTTAATTACCACATTCACATATATCCTAATCATATAGTTAATATATTTATATATACATATTACATATTATCACGCAAGGCTATAGATATTATATATGTATACATATAAAATAGAGAGAGATATAGAGTGACAGATATCTATATGTGTGTGTGTGTCAATAGTGTGTACATAGATATAGGTTCCTGTGTGTGGTAGGAAGAGGGTGTGTGTGTGTAGAGAAAACAGTGTGAATGTGTGTAAGGGTGTGTGTGAAAATGTGTTCTCAGGTTAACAGTGCAATGTGTGTGTGTAGATGGGTGAGTGACAATGCATAGGGTTAGGTCAATATGTTCTCAGTTTAACAGTGTGAACAGATGTGTGTGTGTGTGTGTGCTATAGCTATCAGTGGTTCTCAGATTCACATGTGTGTGTGTGTGTGTGGGTGATATGTTCTCAGTTTTTAGAGTGCAAAAGTGTGTTGCAAATCACAGGTTTGAGTGTACACAAAGGAATCTAAGTGCACACATGATAGTTTGCAATTCTCAGGAAAACAGTCTCAGAAAAATCGAAAACCCATAACCTAATACAATTTATGAATCCTAACATGCCACTAAGCTCAGATATACATAGGTGTACCCACATTGCAATTAATCATCAAGGGAAAACAGTAAACCCAATTAATCTCAGGAAAAAAATCGATTAACAGTTTGAGTGTACACATTACAGTCTACATTTTAATAGTCCAAAGGCATTTCGAAAACCAAATTCCCATGCTAGCAGTAATCCTAGCATTGTAGGTTAAACTCATACACATATAGGTGAACCAATCATCATAATTTAATCAATTGAAAATAGTTTAACATACATTTAAAACTCAGAAATCAATTAACAGTCCTAGGTATCAGAAATTAGGGGAACCCATGATTCGAATTCAAAAATACAACTAATATTCAATTTTAATGGTTGGTAATACATGTGTCATATGTGAGTGTGTCGTGGGTGTGTTCCAGTGTCCAAGAACTGGATACAAATGTATCCAAAACAGTTCCACACACACGAGCACCGAAACAGTGTACTGACAGCATCGTGCGCGCGTGTCGAGTAAGCTAGGGACACGTGTGTCCTACCAAGTGTGTCATGGTCATGCACATAGGCAGAAGGGGTCTATGGCTAGGGACTGGATACCCTAAAATGTATCCACAACGTGTCTATAAGAGACACGAAGTCCGTGTCAGTGATCAAAGTTTGACTGTGCACTGTCAGTGCAAAACCAGTACAGCCTCGATATCTCACAATCCATACCACAAAACTCGATAAAACTTTATAAACCAACTGTCAGTCATCTCCTCTACCTAACCATCAAGTTTCGTGCCATCTCGTGTTGTGTCCAGGGAGAAAACGGACACGGGTAGCAGGACACCCGACCGAGTCCTCGTGCAGTGAGTTCGTATCCATTTTGGACACGGACATAGCTCGATATGAGCTCAGAGTTATGGTTCTAGAATCCCCACGTGTAGGGCTACGAAAATATGTAATTAGTTTTGCAAAATACGAAAATCCATTTCTATGTGGCATTCTAACAAACACATGCACATACACATTGACATGTATCCGATACGGACACCAAATGGACACGATTTCTTGCCAAACTTGAGGGACAGCTAGGGGACACCTAGATCTAGGCTAATATGTAAAGAAATTAGAAAAAAACACAATTTAGAGGGTTTACCTATAGTGTGTCAAATGACAAGAAAAGCTCCAAATCGAATGATTCTTCTTGCAAGCCCAAATCTCCAAATTGTTCAAAAGCTGAGATTTCTCTCCATGAACAGAAAATAGAGTAGGATTAGACTCTAATGCAAGAAACTAGAGTCAAAAAAGAATTAAAATAGAATAGTTATGGATTGGGAAAGAATGATAATACCTTTTCTTTTCCACAAGTTGATTCAATACAAAATAGGCAAGAACCAAAGGAAGAGATACTATATAGGGTTGGGAATCCCTAGGTGGCCGGCCTAATGAAATGGGAATTAGGGTTAGGGTTTTGACAAGTGGTCTTGGGCCAAGTTTCAATGGTCATGGAAACCAATTCATGAGTCAAAAGCCTATGAACCTAATCATTTATCCTCCTATTTGAAACTTGATTCTAAGTGACTTAACTTGGGTTGACTTAAGTTAGACTACGGTCCCAACATGCTAATCAAGTCACCATAGCTAGAGTCAACATCTAGGTTAGTCTCCAAAGTCTCAACTAACAAAAGTAAAAAATAACAATCATCACCTCAATAATTAAAAATAAATTCAAAATTTTCAAAATGACCAAAATACCCTCAAGCTAAAATGTGGTAGTGACAATTGGATCCATTTCATGCGACACACTTACCTTACTTGTCTAGCCTCTATTACAAGAATCATGACTCGAATCATACAAGAATCATCTACAAGAATCACTTACAAACATTATTATGTTTTGGCTAGACTTGTTCTCGATTTACGTGTCGGATTATGGATTTCACTTGTACTTGTCGGGCGGGAAAATACTTGAGTAGACGTGTAAATATTTCCAAAATACAAGAATCTCCACAGTGAAGCATACAAGAAGAATAGCTATTCCACACTCGGCCAGGTGTGAGATATGTGGAATTTACCTATAGCCGTTTATATATCGATCTCAGTATTTTAAAACACACTTAGGTATTGTCTAGACTCATACTCGAATCATACAAGAATCATTGACAAGAACTACCTTACAAGAATCATTGACAAGAATTACCTTACTCGACTCATGGATTAGAAGCATTTACTGGACTCATCTTGTACTAAAATCACACTTGTCTTACATTGTACCGTTTGGACTTATATTATCATTACTCTAGTTCAGCTAGTTTTTATATACATTCTTTATTGCCATGATCTTCTGTTTTCTCAGCTTTATTTTCCTTGTTCTAACTGTCGTTCTATTTTCCATTAACTGTCTAAACTTGCCATGTTCATCAATATAACTGTCTATAACTGCTTTATAGTCTTTATCATTTACTTGGAATTTCTAGATGAGTTGTGCTCGTTCCTGTCCTGACTGGACCTGTTGAAAATATTACAGATGTTTGCCCTGAGCACACTTGCCCTACTTTCTTGGGATCCGTAGACGGTATAGCTACCTTGGACCTCGACACTCAGGAGTGATCGGGAGATTAGTTTAGTAGACTTGCTTTAGACTTTCATATTGAACTTATATTGTAATAAGTTGAGATCTTGACTTTGTTTTGAGAATGTTTGAGATATTATTATTTTAGTAGTTTATTAGAGTTTTTGTTGTTTTGGAGTTAGTATAGTTTTTGTGATTCTGTGTTATCATATCGTTCTTAGACTGTGATTGAGTATTATCATATCTTATACTTTGCTTTTGTGATTCTGTGTTATCATATTGTGCTTAGACTGTGATTGAGTATTATCATATCTTATACTTGTCCTCTGTTCGGAATTGAGTTTTGACAAGTACATTATATATTTGCGTGAGTTGTTGTTTAGATAGTAACCTTATAAAGCGTTCTACTGCCGATTCTGCGACGTAGGCTGGGCGATGTTACGCACTGTACCCTTACACAGGGTACGGGTTGTGACAATATATGTAGCTCATACTACTTGTCTGCAATAGTCCATAGCCACTTCAGATTGCTATAAAATAATAGCAGACTGCACAAACCTTTTTGTATTGGTGCAAACTATATAACTGAATATATATATTCATAATGGACACACTATTCCATGACCAAAGATAATTCAGAATTAAATGTACCTAACATATCATGCAACTTTTATTCAGTTTCATCTTCCAATTGTATCAGAAAGAATCTATAATATCAAAGCATGTATCTTATTTGGTATCCATTTGTATGATATGTTGAACCTTCATATATATAGAATCTAAGTTGCCTTCGTACATACATTGAGTTTTAAATAATATGAACCTTGACTTTCAACTGGAGTAGGCCATTGCTGTAATTTATTTGAAGGTAACTTAGCAGAAACTAACAAAATATTTCGTGGGCAATTAGAATCAAGTATCATATACAATAAATTATTTATGAGAAGTTAGCCAAAACTTGGCTTGCCTTCCATTTGCAGTCACAAAAATTTAGAGTAGCTATTTAATTAAAAAAAATAATATTAGCCCATGCTTAAGATGCTGGACTTTTATACATTATACCTGTTGAACTTGTCATAATCATGTACAAGTAGGAAAAATAAGGGGGGGGGGGATTTATCATTAGATGTTTCCAACAAAAGCAACATAACTTCAATCTATGTTTTCAACTTGCACTTATTTATTGTGTCCTTTTGTGGACAGCCAAAGGAAGATTCCTTAGTATCCTTTTAATCAAAGAGATAATCAACATAGTTAAGACGACATAATAAAAAAATGAATACCATATAGTATACAACAATCGGTTTAAAGCCCATAACTTATATTATGTCTCTAAGTCCTGGTCCAAACATCCTTTACTTAGTTTAATCCACCTGAAGTTATATGTCCACAAAATTCTGAAGTTTACACTTAAGTTCATCCCAACTCCCAATGAACCCAATATACATTTCTACTTTTCTTTAAACCAAATTTCCAAAGCTCATATTGAACCATTTAGTCTTTTCTTCCAAATCTAATTGTCATTCAGATAACAATGTAGGTTTTATTTGTAGAAACTTAATGAATTTTTTTTTCTGCATTATAGCAGTTCCTAAGTACCATTTGCAAGTCAATAACCAAAGCAATTCCCATTCATATTTCTTCGGGAAAAAAATAATTTATTAAAAAATTTCTAGAGTCTACTAAAATATTCACTAAATGATACATATACTGATACATAAGTTGGATCCAGTTTCTATGTTTCTTTCATGAAATGATATCACTGTTTGCTAGAACAAAAGTTTTCCAAGAAAACTAAGTTACAAACTAAGAAAGAAAAGATTTGATTCTGGGGAAGTACAATTGTAGGAATCTGATCAGAAGATGATCACTTTATCCCTTAGACGATACGAGGTCGAAGATAAAATGCCTTGAAACTTGCTAATGTAGAGACGAGAGTTCTGGCTTCAGAGTCTATGATCTTCGTTGTGTCTTGAAAAATGATCTTGAACTCTATTTATAGAGTTTTGAAATAACTGTTAAGTAGTTATTCTGATTGGTGCATGACAATGATTGGCGCACCATCACCCATTGCGCGAATGGTTGGCTTGACAGTATGTGACACGTAGCATTCTATGAGAGAGATGTGCTTGGTTATGTGCAGTGTGTCATGCACATTCTTCAAGATTGGTGGCATGTGTGCCATGTCATCTAACTGCTTCTGGATGATAATTGATCAAGTGGCACCAACTGATGAATGGATGCTCTGCACTATCTATGAGAAAGTGCTAGGCTTTTGAAACTATAAAATTTATATTGCTTTGCGCCAACTCTGCATGGTGCACAGTAAACGACAAATACAATAATGACGACTCTGACAATTCTCCTCGAGCGCTACGCATTCAGGATTCGAGATTTTTCTTGACTAACGTGTTGTTAGTCATAATAACAGCAATTTGGTTTTTCAAAGAAGATTGCCACATGGCAGCTGGCGCCATATGATGCTTAGCACCATCTTATATGATGCGCCATCCGATCACAGCGCTATCTGATAATTTGAGCTTGGCGCCATCTATGAATGGCGTATGGTAATGTTTTATTGTATTTTAAGCTTCTACAAGACCCCCTTCAAAGTTTTCTATTTTTAAAAATTTTGAAATTTGAAATACTTTGAATAAAAAGCGATCTTGCGCGTTTGGCGCATGACATAATCTCAACCGATCTGCATTTCATGCGCGATTCTTGTGGCCGTGATGTGTGATTTTAGAATATAAATAGCCCATGGGTTGGAGAGAGGGTTTTATTTACTTTTAGAAAATTTCTCTCTTAAACTCTCTTCGTCTTCTTTTTTTTTTGAACTCACGAAGCTTTCGTCGAATGGAGCCCAAGAAAACCGCCGCCGAGAACGGAAAAAAGTGGTCGAATTCACTTCGTGCATGCCGGAGCTACGAGTATCGCAGCACGTGGCACCGTCGATGAGAGGCGAGGATGCCAATCCCGCACTTGAAGGTGAGAACCCATCAGGGAAGATGAACAGCGAGCTTGCGCCATCTGCGTGCAATACAATTTAAATCCAACATCGACCGCCTCTTTTAGAGTATTAGTCGGTGCTTGCGCTATCCCCAAAACGTGCTACCTCTTTCAGAGTGTTAGCTAAAAAACATATCAATCATGAATGGCGCTATGCGCCATTTGTCATGTTTTGAAAATGATGTACAATTCGTTCTAATGCGCGAATCACAAACTAACATAATTCATGCGCCAATGTCTGATTTATCACATGCGTAATCTGTGAACTAAACTAAGAACTGTCAAACTGTCTGCGCAAATTGAGGACTGTTCCTTTCTTCTCTGCGTCATTCATGATTGGCATAGAGATTTTCAAGAGTTTATTAAATTTTTAGAATTCTGACTCTCTGTTTTATTTGGCAGTTAATCTGAGGGAAGACCCCGATGCTGAAGTGCTGGCCTCAACTTTTCGGGTATCAGAATACCAAGAGGATTTGTCCCATGTTACCTTCCCATAGTATGACGGATCGACATCCAGACAAACTCTTCTAGAAAACCAAGATGTTAAGGCTCTGTTGTGCTTAATGAATGGCACTTCTTTTATAACTACTGATAAGATTCCTCACAAGAAGCCGATTTTCCTCTTCGATGAAGCTATAGAAACAGACTCTCAGCCAAAGTCAAAGAAAGAACGTCGAGCTTTTCTGAGGGGGAACACATTGGTGTATCTCCCTGAAATGACAGGAACCTATCTCTATCTCGGTATGCTCATGCTAGCTCCCGAGGAAGATGTCATGGGACTTGACCCCCTTCCAACATACTAGGATTGGCATAATATGCCATAGGCATGGGGATCACAGTAGAGATATGTTCTTCTGTACTTCTGAGCAATATAGCACATACTTGAGGGGTCTAAGGCCAAGCTGTGTACCATCTAACAATGCGGCTGTGATATTGCCTATTAGAATTCCTTTCTTCGCTAATATGTATGCTATATCCGAAGGAGAATATCCTCGAAACACTAATATGAGGCTGACTTGTTTGATGCATTCGAAAATTGTCTGTTGGAATCGACTCTCTGTGTGGGCTCTGAATAATTTCTGTGAGAAGCTATAGGGGATATATCTTTACGAAGCGGTTATGACCACCTCATGCGGGATCCAGAGCAACTCCAATATGTTTCTGGCTTTAACGGAGAGGTACAACAGTAGTACGGTTACCTTTACCATCCCTTTCGGGGAGATAGGCTTTGCTCTTCATGAGATAAAATTTCTCTCACATTTGCCAGTGGGAGAGAACCCTTATGAGGACTATGTACCAACAGAAGATAAACTGGAGGCTTTGGAGAAAGAGAACCCTTAAATGGTAGCAGTCTTCGATGAATTGCAATGTCACTTTATGGTCTGCACTCATTTTTTGACATAGAATTCCTCCTGTGACATGTTATATGTATAAATGGTTATCGTACATCTTCTTAGGTCATATTAAGGAGGTCAAGGTACATGAGCATCTTAATTGTGAGCCTTGCCCTTTTGAGCCGCTTGATGCTCCAGCCATTTTACAGTTGATGGAGGAATCTGGCCGCTTTAATATAGAGTTGGTTGGAGACTGGCGTGGTTATGTTGCCGATACACCTGTGGAGAGTTACATAAGTCAAGGTGGCATGACCATGTCCCTATAAGCCAATTTAGCGAGCTTTCTTTCTCTGTGGCTGCGACGGTTTGTTATTCTGGGAGCCAGTGTCGTCGACCAACTCCATCGGGGTGTATTATTTGCCGTTGTACATTTAGTATTTGGATACAAGATGGTCATATTGTCTGCCATGACCAGTTGGCTAAATACGAGACTCCAAAATTTTACAGATGCCATGATGGAAAAACCTAACTCTCGGAAGGATTTCTCCTGTGCCGAGATGTCGTACACATATTTGTTCGGCTGGTTGTTACTGTAGCATCCTTCGTTGATGGATCCTACCCTTGGAGTCGGCAGAGCGTTAGCAGATAATTTTATCAGGAGATTTGCCAAGGCCAAATGGAAGGTTACATCCTTATTTGATTGCAGAAAGGCACTAAATAGGGGCGTAGACTGGAAATTTTTTTGCACCTCTCCTCCAACTGGATATAAGAGTTTCCCTGTGCCTATCATAGATTTAGAGCCTGTGGGTTCTCATCCATCGCCTGAGGCCTTTTCCTGGTTGAAGACGATCAAGCCTTCTCATCTGGTGTACCGGTTTGAGAACAACTGCTTTTTGGACCCATATCTGCCAAGCCGCTTCGCCCATTAATTCGGCTATGACTAGTTGCACGTTGGGAATGCGACAACACGTCTTAAAGCCTTCGGGCATTTGATCGACGGTGCCCGAGGGTGGAGGTATTTCAGTGCAAGAGGTACAAACACTATATTCACTATGCCTTCTATCACTCTTAAAAATGGCTCGCGTATGCTGAGTTCATATGCACATTTTTATACCTAAGCCAATACCTTCTTTGAAGGTTATTCAATGACAGACAGCTTCGTTGGAATAAGGAAATCATTTGATAGAGAAGCGGCCACCATCAATATGACTGAAGTTGAAGAGAATGTCCCTGCTAATGCACCTCTGGAAACCGTAGTCATAGGTTCCCTTGACGAGGTGCGGGATCCATTGTGTGTCCTTCTTAAAAAACTTAGGGAGAGATCACCTGTAAAGAAGGCGGGTAAGAAACAAAAGACTAGGACCTCTTCCACCTAGTCGGCCCATGATAATCCTTCTTCTCCTGATGTAGGGAAGAAGAAGAAAACAAAGGAAACAACCGCCGTCGAAAAGCCTATAGCCAGGACTAGACTTCAGATGCGACAGATGGAAGCTGGATTCTCACCTAGAGTAACCACTTCTCTTAGAAGATCGACTCTGTCCCTGTTTCGAAGAGAAAACACGAGAGCTGGGGAAGAGACAAGTAGGGAAAGGCCTATTCCCGAAGAAGCACAGCCTCAACTATCTAATCCGATGGGGGTGGCTACTGCATATCTCTCCAGACGCAAGTCAAGCGTTCGGCCAAGAGAAATTTATTGGCCACCAAAGTCATAAAAAGGAAGATTGTAGTTTCTCCTGCACCTTCTTCACCAGAACAGACTTTTGGCCAGTGGCATTGCCAATATCACCGGGAGGCATTTCTTTTCCACCAGGTGATGTATGTACTCTTTCTGGTCAGCAAGAGTTATTTGATGTTGATTATGTAGCAATCTGTATTGACATATCTTCATCTCTAGAGCCACTAGCCACTAGAGAACCTGCTACAGCTGTTGCAGCAGAAGTCCCTCCGGTTACTGCTTCAGAACCAGCAATCATTACGATCTATATTCCCTTGTCTACGATGACACACGTAGCGCTAGCTACAGCAGGTTTGACATTGCCGCCAAATACTGATGAGCCTTCAAAGGCCACAGTTCCTGAGATAATGACAGTCCCAAAAGAAACTGTTACCAGAGTTTCAACCCCTACCATGACCCAAACTCCTGTAGCTCCTGTTCTGAGCAAGGCACATCCTCACGAAGATGAGGGAATGATAGAAACACTGCTAGACTGTGATTTTGGCAGTGATCCAATCGAAGGATCCTACTGATGTTGCCTCAGATCCTGATCAGGCTGAAGGTCACGATCAGGTAATGACCTAAGAGGGTCAAAATTTAGTGGCCAAGGATGGCTAAGTTATTGTTAAGGGTGATGACACCCAAACGAGGGCGACCAGAGCCCAAGTGATAACAATCAGAGCTTCGATGAACCGTAAAGCGATGAGAACTTTAATGTTGATATTGAGGGCGATGAAAGCCCAGATAATGCCGAGGAAAGAGAGGAAGACCTTGCTGAAGGTCTTGTAGGTCTTGAGGGTAATGAAGATCCTAAGATTGGTGCTGAGGGGATTCAAACCCCTATTGAGCAAATTCTTGAGCCGGAGAGGGTAGAGGCGGTAGCTCCAGAATGCCAAACTGAGTCAGGGGCCGGAAGTAGCAGTTTTATGTAAAGAGGCTCGGAGGTGGGAAGCAGCCAAGCAGTTGTATTTGCCTCTACGTTGGGTAGGCTTGTGACAGAACCTGAGACCACCTATATGCCACCTAGTCCAGGTAAATCTTTGACTCTATTTATATTTACTTCCAGATGCGATATGATATAATAATATTTTTATTGAATTATAGTGGAACACATAGGGACAATGATTGAAGCTCCAATAGCTCCCACTGCATTCAACTTCAGCTCGACTATGGCTCCTTTAGAGGTTGGAGCCCATGCTATAGAAAATTCTTCAAGAATACCTGCACCAAAATCTCTAGAGACAGATGTTACGCAAGATATCATTCCTCCTGTCTCTGCAGAAAGAGAAGCTCCTGCAGTCGCAATGATGCTTGGTATCTCATCTGTGATGAACAACCTCATCTGTACTTTCATAAGTACTTTTTTCACCACTTTGAAGTCTTTTGTTCAATTGGCCTTGGATAAAAATTATCCTTACGATTCCATAAGGAAGTCTTCCCAATTCCCAATTGACTCCATATGCAACTTTAGAGATAATGAGATGGCGAGTACTCTGGAGCAGATCTTAGCAGAACTTGAGGAACCCATTCAATCCTACAAGGTCTTGACCAGAGGGAACATAAATAGGCTGGTGGACGCCGAATGTGAGATATTGGCTCAGAAAAATAGAAAGCACCAAGCCATTCTTGAAAATGCTTTGGCAGCCATCGTAATCCAGTCTAGAGATATAGAAGCTAGTATAGCTGAAACCAACTCCTCTATTGAAGCTTATAAGGCCGAAAGAGCAGAGAAAGGCCCTGAAATAGCGAAAGGTCGAGCTCGCATACAAGAGTTAGAAGCTGAATTGGAGCGAACTCGTGCATAAATTGCTGCGGATGAGAAACATGATGAGGAGCTTGCTGAACTACATCAACTTGCTTCCAGTCGTTTAGATGACTTAGAAGGATGAAGGGAGGTTCTTCTCCAGGCTTGAAATGCAGAGATGGAGTGTCATATCACCTTGATGCAATCATTGAACCCGGAAGCAAGAAGAAACCTAGCTAGGGAAAGGGTGATTACTACCAGAGCAGAGCGGGCTGAAGCTTTAAAGAGAACAATCCTTGACCTCAGTTTGCAGTCTCCACAATATAGTTATGAATGTACTAATTCTTTTTTGAACTATCACTCTTTTGTAATAGTTTTTGTTTTTGCATGATTTGAATGAAAATTGATGATCTCTAGTAGCTCCATTACTTATTATATGTCTGTTTAAGACACAAGTAATAGATAGGGGTGAGAAATATGTTCAGAGGTACTAGACGTGACAAACTTCTCGAATAACAACACCTATTATATTTGTTCAGAGGTAATATGGACGTGACAGAATATAATTTTGACATGTTATTATTTTGATAATGACCTTGTGATAAGTCACTAATGTAGATAATGGAATTTAGAGGTAATATGGACGTGAACTCACATATCTATAATATGTCTTTTAAAACTGCTGAGTTTCAAAAGATGAAGATGCACCATAAAATCTGATTATGATTCCGCTGGGGATTTTTGAGAACTTTATTATTCATGGGTTTACTCACAAAGAGAGTGAACAAAAGATATTTGTTGGGAAACATAGTATACACTTTCAAACATGATACTTTTTTAAAAATTTGTCATTGATAGGCATCATAGCAATTCGACCGTCCATCTAGGTTAGTTGATAAGCTCCATTTGAGAAAACTTTGCTTAAAACATAGGGACCTTCCCACTTTGGCTCAAACTTGCCCTTGCTCATGTGCGTCATAGTCATAGGACGTTTGACAGAAAGGATCAGCTTGCCTTTTCGAAACATTCGTACTTTGACTTTACGGTTGAAGGCTTTTCGAAACGTTCGTACTTGGTATAACTCAATGTGTTGTTGAGCTAGTAGTCGCTTCTCATCGAGTGTTTCAAGCTCCTGAAGTCAAAGACGATCATTATTTTCTACTATGAGTTCATTGGCAATAGCTATCCTCAGAGAAGGAATTTGAATTTCCAATGGCAAGACAGCTTCACATCCATACACCAAAGAGAAAGGTATACAGCCAGTCGGAGTGCGTACAGTATTGCGGTACTCCTATAGACATTCCCTAAAAATTTTTCTCCAGTTGCACTTATTGGCAGAAATGAACTTCTTGAGAAGCTTGATGATTGTTTTATTGAATGTCTCAGCTAAACCGTTAGCTATGGAATGAGAAGCCGTAGAAGCGACATTGTTGATTCGATTGTCATCACAGAATCGAGAAATGTTTGACTAACAAACTGGGGTCCATTGTCATGGATAATTCGTCGAGGAACATCAAATCTGTAGATCACATAATGTTTGATAAAGCTGACGACACTGCTTGTCTTGACTTCTGCTAGGGGTATAGCTTCTGCCCATTTTAAGAAGTAGTCAGTTATAGCTAGGATAAACCGATGTCCTCGAGATGATGGTGGATTGATAGGGCCAATTACATCCATGCCCCAGGCTTCAAAGGGCCAAGATATTGTAGTCGGATGTAGGAATTCTGATGGTTGGTAAATAAAATATTCATGAATCTAACAAACTCTGTATTTCCTTGCATATTAAATCGCGTCTGCCACAATGGTGGGCCAGCAATATCCCATGCATCGGATCTGATCCTGAAGCTTGGGACCAGGCTGGTGTGCACTACATACACCATCGTGAGCTTCACATAGTATCAGTTTTGCTTCCTCGCCCGCAAGACAATGTAAAAGCATACCGTCAAATGATCATCGGTAGAGTGTTTTGGAGGAATGATTGTAATAGAATCGGAGTGATCGACGGTGTATTGCTGTAGCTTCTTTAGGATCTTCAGGCAAGATATTATGTACCACAAAATCAATAAAAAGGGCTCTCCAGTCTTCACTATTAGTGCAAATTTGGACTAAATTGCTGAATTCAGCATTCCGATTATTCTCAATGTAGAATAATTCCCTATTATTGATGACGATCAATTGTTGTCTTTTTATAGGAATTGCTAATACTGCTGCTAGATTACCAAGTGCATGAGCTTCTGTACTGCACGCTCGGTGTACATATTCAATGAAGAAACCTTTGAAGGATGTAGCAAATTTGACTGCTACTTCTTGGTATGGGAGGATATCTTGATGCCGAACTTCATACATGCCTCTAACCTGGTTGACAATCAGTTTAGAATCTTCGTATACTTCAAGATACACGATATCCAACTGTTTAGCTAATTGGAGACCGATGAGTAGAGCATTGTACTCAGCAACATTGTTGGAACATGGCTCATCCAGAGAATAAGATCTTTGAATGGCTAGTCCTTCGAGAGATACGAGAACCATCCCAACTCCAGCAACAATGATACCATTGGGTCCAATTCTGGATGCACCGTTGAAGAATAGACGCTAAGCAAGTATTCCTTCTGAAGTCATATTAGATTCCAGAGTTCCATCAGGAATTGCATCGTAAAGTTTAGAAGTTTTTAGGATTAGATGAGCAGCCAAGAAGTCAGCTAGGGCTTGACCCTTAACAGACTTTTGTTGAACATAGACCATATCATATTGTGCTAGTAGTATCGCCCATGTAGCGATTCTATAATTGAGTGTACTAGGATTTTTCATCAGAACTCGTAGAGGATTGACTCTAGAGATGACATGAATGGTCTGGCTCGTGATATAATGTCACATTTTTTGGATAACGAACATCAAGGCTAGACAATCTTTTTCTACCGGACTGTATCGATGTTCAGCACCGATCATTGTGCGACTGAGATAATAAATCGCTTGCTTATGGCCTTTCATGTTATTTTGGGTTAGGAGGACACTAAGAGAGTGATCCATTGTTCAAACATAGATCAGGTAAGGTATTCCTGTGATTGGAGGAACAAAGACTGGAGGGTTCATCAAGTATCGCTTTATGTCTTCAAATGCTTGCTGGCATTTGTCAGTCCAAACGAAAGACACACCTTATTTCATCAATTGTGTGAACGGTCTACAGCATCTAGAGAGATTTAAGATGCATCTCCTGATATACGCAAGCCGTCCCTGGAATCCTCGTAGCTCTTTCAGGTTGAGGACACATCTCTTGAATGACTTTTACTTTTTCGGGAACAACGTGTATACACTTAGAGGTAATAACGAATCCGAGAAATTTTTCACTATAGACTCCCAGGAATGACTTGGTGGGATTCATCTTGAGTTGGTGTTGGCGCATTAGATGAAAAATAGTTCTTAAGTCTTGGATGTGATCTTCCTTTAGACGACTTTTGATAGCAATATCGTCGACATAGCATTCAACTATTTTTCTTTAATGTTCACGGAAGATGGTGCTCATAGCCCGCTGACAGGTGGTACCAGCATTCTTAAGACCAAATAGCATGACAGTGTAGCAGTAGACTCCCAAAGGAGTATGGAAAGATGTATGATTTTTATCTTCAAGATTCGTCCTAATCTGATTATATCCAGAGAATCCATCCATGAAAGACATTCGTTCAAACCCGTAGGTATTGTCGATCATGACATCAGTAATTGGAAGAAGGAACTCATCCTTGGGGCAAGCTACATTAAGGTCTCTAAAGTCGATACAGACTCGAACCATCCCTATTTTCTTCATAACTGGGACGACATTAGCTACCCAGTCTGGATGTTTTTCTTCTCTGACAAAGCCACATGCAATGAGCTTTTTGACTTCAGCTTCTATAGCGTCCATCATATCAGGTCGAAATCATCGCTGTTGTTGTTTGACTGGTCTAGCATTTGGCAGAATATTGAGCTTGTGAGTAGAAATCTGAGAATCTAATCCCACCATATCTTCATAGCTCTACGTGAATACATTAATGTATTCCCTAATGAGCTAGATCAGCTCTTATTTATCTACTTCAGGAATGCTTTTGCTGATAAAGATTAGCCTTGAAGAAGCTTTATATCCAGAGAATCCATCCATGAAAGACATTCGTTCAAACCCACAGGTATTGTCGATCATGACATCAGTAATTGGAAGAGGGAACTCATCCTTGGGGTAAGCTGCATTAAGGTCTCTAAAGTCGATGCAGACTCGAACCTTCCATATTTTCTTTATAACTGGGACGACATTAGCTACCCAGTCTGGATGTTTTTCTTCTTTGACAAAGCCACATGCAATAAGCTTTTTGACTTCAGCTTCTATAGTGTCCATCATATCAGGTTGAAATTGTCGAAGTTGTTGTTTGACTAGTCTAGCATTTGGCAGAATATTGAGCTTGTGAGTAGCAATCTGAGGATATAATCCCGTCATATCTTCATAGCTCTACGTGAATACATTAATGTATTCCCTAATGAGCTTGATCAGCTCTTGTTTATCTACTTCAGGAATGCTTTTGCTGATAAAGATTAGCCTTGGAGAAGCTTTATCTCTAACGTCGATCTGAATTAATTGATCCTTAGTGGGTGGTTCACATTGTTCGAAGAGAAGCTCCCATTGAGTATCCATCCTTCGTGCCAAGGATAAGTTTCGAGAGTCTCGGGGAAGTCGTCATCGTCTTTTGATAACTCAGCGGTCACCATATTGGAAGATAGAGTCACTCGATGGACGTGCCCTATGCTGGTGTCTAAATCCCTAGCCTAACATATGTTTTGTCTTATTATAATATTACTACTACTTTTCCTTTGGGGCAGGTATACAAATAGGAGTTTGTCTACCCTTACCATGGTTGAGGCTGGATTTGAAGTTGTAACCTATCCTTTGAATGATATTCTTGGACTGTTGACTGTAACAACATATTGGATTCTGTAACTCCACTCCTCATATTTTTGGAAATAATAAATAAATATTTTAGTCCATTGTGCAAAGCATTAATATTGTAATCTAGTCTTTGTTAAAGAATGTTTTTTTTTCATCTTCTTTTAACTTGTTATTAAGTTTCCTTTTATTGGGCCAGCTTCAGTATTGGGTTTGGGCTGAATAACCCAGCCCATTATGAATTACTCTTTTAGTTCAATCCTCCTCTCTGTTTTAATTAGTGGAAGACCCTGAGCTGAGTTTTTTTCAAATTCGAATTTCTTTTCCTAACTAACTATCCCTGTAGCGTACTGCTACTCTCCCGCCAAATGTTTTTTTAGCAGCCTATAAAACCAGAGATTCCAACAGTTTGTTTCCAATCTCCAATTTCCAGAGCACTCCCATCCTCTTCCTTCTTCTTCCCAGAGATTTCAGTGGTGGCAATGGCAGTAGGAGCAGCTGTGCATTGAAGAACGACGATCGACCGATCCAGACACGGCGATGATATTTTGCATCAGATCACTATGATTTCCAGCAATCGACAGTAAGTTTAGGTCAATTCCTTCATTGATCTGATCGATTGTGTTTCTCAATTCTTGATCGCAATTTATGATCAGTTCTTAAGTCGACTAAGGAATCCATCAAGTTCTTCGTGCGATGGGAAGACAATCTACTGATGTCATCAATCACCAATTCGAGTAAGTCTAGATCCCTTTCCTTTGATTCCAATTTAGAAATTTATTTTAGAATCTGAGTTTATGGCATGGTCGAATTTCAGAAGTTTTCTCTGTTTTGATTATAGGAATGATTGGTTTAACTTTTGATTCGAGCAATTTGTGTTTTTCTGGATCGAATTATGAGTATGACTGCTGTGATGATTTTGTTCCCAAAAATTTTGGTTCAAATAAATTCAATTGTATGACATCTTCTCTAAACTCTGTTTCGACGAAATTGTTTGATGAAATGTCTGAACAGAGTTCCTTACTCTCAAACCAATATCTGGAACACAAGTTCAACTCATTTTAGCAAGAACAGTTGGAGATCCACCCTTCTCTACAGGTATACATCATTCTCGTATTCCAATTCCAGTTTAGAATTTAACCTGTTGATTAGAATTGAGAGAGTGGTAGCATGTTCCTGTTTGAGAAGAATCTATTTTAAGTTCATTTCGGGTTATGTATAGATTGACAGTGGAGTAGAGCAGTTATTGAATCATTCCAATTCAATGATGCAATAATTGAGGTGTTGTTTCAACTGATCACTGAGATCTCAAATGAGCTGGTGACATTTTGAGTGATAATTAGATGTACTTAACCTTTCACTTATCAATTTCCTACTTGCTCGATTCTTTTAGAGTATTCCTAAATGTCAGTTCCTTTTTGGGTTCTCTAAGCTCATCAAACATCTCCTTGATGACTGATTTCAAATCTGAGATGTAGTGTATCATCTTCTTCACTGGTTGGGGATTGCTGATAGTTAGAATATGGACTGTTGGGTGTACAGGTCAGCCAGGGATACCTGATAAGTCTTAGGCTTATGTGTGAACTTAAATTAATTCAATGGCACTTTGATTTTAAGGACCTGACATATACAGACCAGTCCCAATAAGGGATTAGCTGGACAGTAGCATTTCCTAATACCAGAGAATGGTTTCCATGTTTCCTGATGTGGGAATTTTAGATTCAAGTCTGAACCTGAGTTAGACTGTACGAGATCAGGACTGTGATGTTTATTTTAAGAAGAATCTGAGAATGGTTACCTGATTATTGTGATGTTTCTTTGAGACTGATAATCTGGGAATTTAAGGTAATGCTTGGCAATTATTTAGTTAGTTGGAAAAGCTCCCAGGTTTGAAATGGAAAATCTTGAATTGGATGCCATATTCAGTACCATACCTGTTGACTGTTAGTGTTGTTTCAGATTGAAGGAATAAGGGTTCAATGCATCAGACTGGAACTGATTGGGTTCAGTCCTGTAGGGTTATGTCCAACTGATAAGCTCATGTTCAAGCTTGTTAGTTATTTGAGTCGAAGCTTAGACTCATAGAGACAAGTTGTATGAGTTTTAATGAACTTTAGGTACTGAAACCAAGTTCCACTCGATTTATATTGTTATGTGGACTATTTTTGGTTCAGGTAGTTAGTGATTTCCTGTATGAATGTCCAGTGATTGAATATTCAGTGACTGAATGTCCAAGATTTGTTTTGTTCAACATTTTTTTGAACTAGACTGGTAACAGCCTTACCTTAGAATTAAATGTCTGTCCCTGTAGGAATCTGCTTATTGATAGTTCATGTACTTTCAATTTCGATTGGGTATTGAATTGAACTTGGTTGAATTTCAGACAGGGTATGTGATAGTTGAACTGTTGCATCAGTTTTCAATAGGCTAGTGTATCAGCCTAAACAAGACTGACCAAGTCAGCTTGTTTAGATTGATTCATCTCAGTCCTATTCAGGACTGACTTCTCTTCAGGACTATTGTCCTTAAACAAGTATTGACCACCTGTCCCAAGAAATAAAGAGAATGTCATATGCAGTACAACAGATCTATCACATTGCCATCTGTGATTTGAATGAACATTAAGCCCTGTAATATCCTGTCCATGTACAACCTGTTGAAGATTAATTTATATTCTTCATTAAACAAGAAGGGGTTCAATTTTAACTAAGGTGGATTAGGTATAATAGTTTAAAGAAGTTGCATGTTACTTGAGTTATATACAAACTAGGAATGGTATTTAATGATCTATTGTATTTAGATTTTGAGTAGTTAATAAGAAACTGGATTATAGGATAGATTTAAGATGAAGACTTGATTAGTGTATTTTAATCAGGATTAGAATTTTGTAATAACCAATGTGAACTTGTCTTGATATTAATCAACTTGTACACATTATTAAATACAGGAAGATATCCAGTTTCTTTGATTACCTGTACTTTCCCGGAGCCAGGCAAGTACTTTTCTACGGTTTTGTGCATTTATATTCTTGTACCCTTTCTTGTGACACGTCATGGCACGATATTCATGTACTCCTGTATTCCTGTACCATTGCTCTTGTACTTATTAGTGTCGGGTGGGGAAATACACTAGCCATGTGACCAATCCCAGTTACTATATATTCCTGTACCTAGCTTAGGCCTCGCACTGTGCACGCGGGTCCTAAGTCGTACCATATTCATGTACTCCTGTGCATGCTCCTGTACTCACCCCAGCCGGTCACATGGACTAGATGTATTTCGATTTTGTGCACTTGTCATGTCTGGTACGTCAGGTTTATAGTTTCATTCCTGTACTTTACATGTTCCTGTACTTTACATTCTTGTACTATAGATCCTGTACTCATTTTCTGTATTACTTTCCTGTACATTCCTGTATATCTTTTCATGTACCCATGTACACATTTCATATCATGTTCATGTTTCATCACCTAGAACTGTACTTTGCTCCGCTCCTGAATAGGATATGTTGCAGGTATGCTTGCAGGACATTGATCTACTCTATGGGCCAGAGCCCAGGATTTAGCTGAGCAGGATGAGGCTTAGCTTGAGGCTTCAGGTTTAGATTACTTAGCTTTACCTTGAGATATTGATTTTAGAGTTCATAGCACTTTTCATTCCTGTTGATTCTGGTACATTATGATATCTGGATTTATGGATTATGGTGATCATTCTGGGATACGTTTTTAGATGCTGTGATTCTATACTTTCATGTTATCTGGTTAGTTTTCCCTAGCTTGGTACAGCTTACTTCGTCGTGTCTAACGACGAAGGCTGGGCGTGTCCGACTCGTGTCCGATTATTCGGGAGCGGGTCGTGACATGTTTTTAGTGGTGGCCCATGCAGGTCTATCCTAATAGTACCTAGGTCTTAGCGTACTATTGGGGGACTTGATTATACTAGGAAAACTTGATCACAGCATAGGAAAAATCGGAAAATAAGGGTATATCAGGTATATCAGGTATATTTATATTCTATAAACACTTGTTGTATTTAGGTCTAGGTTATTTTAACAGTTTTCTGTTTTTCAGATAGTTCAAAAGTACGCGACACCGGAACAGCACTTAAGGATTACAAGCTTCCGCTATCTTCTATCATTCTACTATCCCCATGGGTAGTACGCAGTTGACGGAGACGTTTCAAGAGTTCCTTGACACCAGCAGGCCGTCCTTTTTCGATCCAGACTTGCAAATGAATTTCCCGAGTTAGAGAGGACTTCTGACTTCCAGACTCTCAGACCTTGGATTTCCCGACACCGAGCGCATACTTTGTACCGAGAAGTAGATCGAGAACCTGGAGCAGCTACTGAAGAGCATACAAGTCCTTGAAGAACCAACTCCTCTGAAGATTGAAGTCATCAACCGGAAAACCCAGCTCGTAACACATACAACAAGATGGAAAGCTAAAGCCCAGGAGAGACATGAAGACTTATGACGAAGACAACAACTACTATGGATCCGCAAAGCGTCGCCACACTCAGACCATGCTTATTCACTCCAGCAGGAGATTCAGATTCAGCCGGCTATCATTTGTATTTTCTGCCACAGCTCAGGACACCACTATGAAGAGTGCCGCAAAAGACGGAGGCTATGCCTGTACTGCAGATCGCCTGCCCACCAAGTCAAAAACTGCCCGGAGGCCACTGATCACGCTGCCCAAGGATGAACGCAAGAAGCACCAGGACTACAGCAAGTGGACCCACCTCTCCAGATTTAGCAATCACATGAAGCACTACCGCAGGGATCAACATATGTTAGGACAATTGAAGAAGTTTAAGTGATTCCAGTCCCGGAGAAACGCTGAAGATAGACTGAAGACAGAAGATTTCTTTTGCATGGTTGGAAAAACCATGTATCTTGATTAATAATCCAGTCTTCCCTTAAATTCCTCCTAACACATTGATCATTTCTTGAAACTTCTTGTTTCTATTTTTGAAATCTTGATTGATATCGAAACTTACTTTGAGATATTGTTTCGTGTTTCGGTAAACTTGTTTCAGATCCACAAATCGATAATTGTTTGAAATTCATTATTCGATACCGTTTGCATATCCATCATTCCTGACCTTGTTTTCTAGTGATGGCTCCTATTTGCAAATTTTGTTTCTTTATCAAACTTCGTGTTAATTGATAATTAATCGTTTCTTGAGATTTTATTTCGGAATTCTGTTCCTCATTCGAAGTTTTGGTTGAGTTTCGTCCTATTCAGGACATTGTTGAAGATTCCTTTGAAGGTTCTTAAAGATTTATTTACTATTCAAGATTGTGACTCATTCTCTATATGAGACTTGTTTTTCATTCATGATTTTGATTTTATTCGAGAGTTGTTTGTCCACTACTTCGTTTCGACCTTGTCTCCTATCTAAGATTTCGCTTATTTTATGGACATTTTTCCTATTCGCTTATTGATATTTTGTTCGATATTCGAACTTGTCCCCAATCAAAACATTGTTTGAATCTTCACTCCTAAATTGACACTTGCTTGAGATTCAGCCCTATTCGAGACTTCGTTTGAAGATTTTGTTTTCTATTTTGAAACTTTGGCTCATTCCCTATGAGATTTTGTTTACTATTTGAGACTTGTTCATATTCAAGAAATTATTTATGTTCACAACTTTGTTCGACCTTGTTTCCTATTGAAGTTCTAATCGTTTCATAATCAGGGTTCGATACCTGTTTCTTGTTCGCCATTTGATATCCTGTTTTCTAAATCACTGTTCGTAACCTTGCTTCCTGTTCGAGATTCTGTTCAAGATTTCACTTCTTATTCACAACTTAGTTGATATTGATTTTCTATTTTCATTGTGTACCTTATTGGAGAATCTGTTTTCAATTCAAGTTTTGCTCAAGATTTCATTGTTATTTCGAGATTTTATTGAAACTTGTTTCCAGTACGGGATTTTATTTCTTATTTTGAAACTTGTCTCATATCTGATACCTTGCTTCAGTTCATCCTTTGAGACTCTGTTACCCCTTCGGGATAATGTCCCATATAGGGAATCTTGTTACCATTCCAGATATCAGTTGAAATTTTGTTATAATTTGAAACTTTGCCCTGACTAAAATTTTAAATCTCCCTAGTTGCCCTTTTGTACTCACCGATGGGATCTCTTGTCGTCTCCTAGTACCTAATAAATCCTTATATTCTAACAGTCAGGTAACTTCACATTTCCATGACTTGGACTATTGAAACTCATTTTGAATTCCTTGGAACTCTTTTGAAATTCCTAGAGATAAAGTCGAGAGGCTATTCGATGACCTACTATGGCATGACAGTTGCGCGCTACAGCCATTAGCTGGATTATGGAGACTGAGGGTTCACTGCAGCCAGTAGCGCACTGGCGAGGCAGGAACTCTAAGTTGAAGTGATTTCAGACATTCATAGGTTTTCGAGTACTATCGAGACTTGTCATATTCTTCATACCTTGATCACTGGGGTTGCTTCGTCAATGATTGTTGGAAAATGGATAAGGTTGACAGATTATTCGATGATATATTGTTATTTGAGTCACGGAGCCGAAAGTCCATTGCAGTCAGATATACTGGCGGGGTAGGGATTCTAGGCAAAGTGATTTTAAATGGCTATATGTTCCCGGACACCATGGAAACTATATCCCTTTTTATATGATTATTGGTTTTCGAAAATCACAAATTCTTGCATGTTCATCGTGATTTGATACTAATACCTCCTGAATATTGCGTACCTCTCCTAAATCAACCCTTGCTAAATTTTCTTTCTAGCACTTCTCAAATTGTATATTACCATATTGTGATTCCATACTTCGTTGTGACTTGTCTAAACTTCGATCTTAAGTCATGTCTATCTGACCATGATTTTCTATCTTGTTCTAGTCTACATGTGTTAAACTATCAGTTTTGATCGTACTTAATAATTGTGTCTTCATGATTTTGCTCCTCTAAGTTGCAATTGGAACTTCATTCTATCTCGTGCCTATTTGATTCTTGATCATTTATCGTGTTATTCCAACTTCTTGTGTGTAATTATCATACGGGATCTCAAGGCTCAGGGAGCATCTCAGAGTTGCGCAGGATCGACAGAAGCACTGGACGGACAGCAGCGAACGACCACTAGAGCTCATGATTGGAGATAGAGTGTTCCTGAAGGTCTCGCCGACCAGAGTCACCATTTGTTTTGACAGAGGCAGGAAGCTCAGTCCGAGATTCATCGGGCCTTTCGACGTGACGGCACAATTGGCGAGGTGGCGTATCGACTAGCGCGTTCAGCCAGCTTGGAGGGAGTGCACGATGTTTTCCACGTGTCTCAGCTGCGACGCTATATTTTGAACCCGAGCCATGTGGTAGACTATTCTGAGCTGGAGGTGGGCCCGAGATTGACTTACGAGGAGCAGCCAGTGGAGATCCTGGACCGGAGAGAGAAGCACTTGCGGAACCAGACTATTCCTCTTGTTTGCGTCATGTGGAGACACCACTCTCCGGGAGAGTCCACATGGGAGCGCGAAGACGAGATGCGGGAGCGCTATCCCACTTTGTTTGATTGATTGTACCCTGTTTTGTGAATTTCTATTTCAATAAAATAACTGTATTTGGATCCTTTGTGAGTTACTGAGTTTTATGTTGAGACTTCGAATTTCGAGGACGAAATTTTTTTGAGGGGGGAATATTTGTAACTCCGCTCCTCATATTTTTGGAAATAATAAATAAATATTTTAGTCCATTGTGCAAAGCATTAATATTGTAATCTAGTCTTTGTTAAAGAATGTTTTTTTTTCATCTTCTTTTAACTTGTTATTAAGTTTCCTTTTATTGGGCCAGCTTCAGTATTGGGTTTGGGCTGAATAACCCAGCCCATTATGAATTACTCTTTTAGTTCAATCCTCCTCTCTGTTTTAATTAGTGGAAGACCCTGAGCTGAGTTTTTTTCAAATTCGAATTTCTTTTCCTAACTAACTATCCCTGTAGCGTACTGCTACTCTCCCGCCAAATGGTTTTTTTAGCAGCCTATAAAACCAGAGATTCCAACAGTTTGTTTCCAATCTCCAATTTCCAGAGCACTCCCATCCTCTTCCTTCTTCTTCCCAGAGATTTTAGTGGTGGCAATGGCAGTAGGAGCAGCTGTGCATTGAAGAACGACGATCGACCGATCCAGACACGGCAATGACATTTTGCATCAGATCACTATGATTTCCAGCAATCGACAGTAAGTTTAGGTCAATTCCGTCATTGATCTGATCGATTGTGTTTCTCAATTCTTGATCGCAATTTATGATCAGTTCTTAAGTCGACTGAGGAATCCATCAAGTTCTTCGTGCGATGGGAAGACAATCTACTAATGTCATCAATCACCAATTCGAGTAAGTCTAGATCCCTTTCCTTTGATTCCAATTTAGAAATTTATTTTAGAATCTGAGTTTATGGCATGGTCGGATTTCAGAAGTTTTCTCTATTTTGATTATAGGAATGATTGGTTTAACTTTTGATTCGAGCAATTTGTGTTTTTCTGGATCGAATTATGAGTATGACTGCTGTGATGATTTTGTTCGCAAAAATTTTGGTTCAAATAAATTCAATTGTATGACATCTTCTCTAAACTCTGTTTCGACGAAATTGTTTGATGAAATGTCTGAACAGAGTTCCTTACTCTCAAACCAATCTCTGGAACACAAGTTCAACTCATTTTAGCAAGAACAGTTGGAGATCCACCCTTCTCTACAGGTATACATCATTCTCGTATTCCAATTCCAGTTTAGAATTTAACCTGTTGATTAGAATTGAGAGAGTGGTAGCATGTTCCTGTTTGAGAAGAATCTATTTTAAGTTCATTTCGGGTTATGTATAGATTGACAGTGGAGTAGAGCAGTTATTGAATCATTCCAATTCAATGATGCAATAATTGAGGTGTTGTTTCAACTGATCACTGAGATCTCAAATGAGCTGGTGACATTTTGAGTGATAATTAGATGTACTTAACCTTTCACTTATCAATTTCCTACTTGCTCGATTCTTTTAGAGTATTCCTAAATGTCAGTTCCTTTTTGGGTTCTCTAAGCTCATCAAATATCTCCTTGATGACTGATTTCAAATCTGAGATGTAGTGTATCATCTTCTTCACTGGTTGGGGATTGCTGATAGTTAGAATATGGACTGTTGGGTGTACAGGTCAGCCAGGGATACCTGATAAGTCTTAGGCTTATGTGTGAACTTAAATTAATTCAATGGCACTTTGATTTTAAGGACCTGACATATACAGACCAGTCCCAATAAGGGATTAGCTGGACAGTAGCATTTCCTAATACCAGAGAATGGTTTCCATGTTTCCTGATGTGGGAATTTTAGATTCAAGTCTGAACCTGAGTTAGACTGTACGAGATCAGGACTGTGATGTTTATTTTAAGAAGAATCTGAGAATGGTTACCTGAGTATTGTGATGTTTCTTTGAGACTGATAATCTGGGAATTTAAGGTAATGCTTGGAAATTATTTAGTTAGTTGGAAAAGCTCCCAGGTTTGAAATGGAAAATCTTGAATTGGATGCCATATTCAGTACCATACCTGTTGACTGTTAGTGTTGTTTCAGATTGAAGGAATAAGGGTTCAATGCATCAGACTGGAACTGATTGGGTTCAGTCCTGTAGGGTTATGTCCAACTGATAAGCTCATGTTCAAGCTTGTTAGTTATTTCAGTCGAAGCTTAGACTCATAGAGACAAGTTGTATGAGTTTTAATGAACTTTAGGTACTAAAACCAAGTTCCACTCGATTTATATTGTTATGTGGACTGTTTTTGGTTCAAGTAGTTAGTGATTTCCTGTATGAATGTCCAGTGATTGAATATTCAGTGACTGAATGTCCAAGATTTGTTTTGTTCAACATTTTTTTGAACTAGACTGGTAACAGCCTTACCTTAGAATTAAATGCCTGTCCCTGTAGGAATCTGCTTATTGATAGTTCATGTACTTTCAATTTCGATTGGGTATTGAATTGAACTTGGTTGAATTTCAGACAGGGTATGTGATAGTTGAACTGCCCCCAAGGTAAGAGGTTTGAAATTGTCTAAAATTTCTAAATAACGCTGTGTATAATAACTAACATCTATATACTGCAAAGGAGTTGCTACTTTATTAGTATTTGCTTTAACATTTACAACAACATTTTTAACCTTGGCTGATGACTTGCTAAGGTTAATTACAAGAGAAGGAGAAGTAGGAGGCTTGTTACGACGAAGGTCGATAACAAGAGGCTCAAAAAAGGTGAGCTCGATGTGCTCCATCTTTTTAGCAGGAGGAGGCTTGGTCGAAGGAGAGAGATTGATGGTTAGCGCCTGAGAAGACGAGGGACGAGAAGTGCATCCCTTGACTTGAATTACCAAGACCTCATCTGGATTGTTCTTCCAGTTTTCTTCAGTGTCCATATCCAGTATGACTTTCATGAATTCTTCTTTATACATTCTGGAGTCTGTATAATAGGTCTCGATACCCCAGAAGGGATTAAGATCAGCAACTTCTTAAAGTATTGATGGAGAGTTGACGGCACAATATTATGTTCATGTAACCACGGTCTTCCTAACAAGATGTTGTAGGAGACGTGATTGTCGATCACATAGAATGTGATTTTCGTACGAAAATTGCCAATTTGGACCTTTAGGCGGATCTTCCCCAATGACTCGCTTCTTCCAGAATTGAATCCCAAAATAGTTGTGACGGTCGTAGAAAGGTTATGGACTGGGATCCTGAGTGCATCCAATAGAGCCTTCGACATAATACTGAGTGCGGATCCAGGATCGACTTGAATGCGATCAACGTTCATTGTATCGACATACCCTATAAAGTAGAAAGGTCGATCATGTCGATTGTCTTCCAGTAACATATCATCTTGAGTGAAGGTGATATTGGGAATCTGTTCCATAATACTATGATAGTGAGAGCATGCACAGGTTCTTCGTCTGGTTTCTTGAGATGTGCCAGACAAGCGTCAGCTTGCATCAAAGCCTCACTTAATGTTTCTCGAGTTTTCCTCGAGAGACGCAGGAGATCAAAAATCGATAATCTTGCCGGAGTATTGGCCAGTTGAGCCAATATGTTAAAATTATACGGCTATTCGAGTCCTTGCAATATAGTTTTCTTTAAACTTTTGTCAAAGTGGGCCGACTGCATGCCTTTGTCACCTGCTGTCGGCTTGGGAGGGACAGGTTCCGCTAGAGGTGATGATACCGAAGGAATGTTGGAGACAGGAAGAGAAGATGCTAGAGAGGCATTAGAGACAGGAGGAGGAGTGACAACATTCTCTTTTCCTTCTTGGTAGTCTCTAAGGTAGAGACTCCCAGACCTAGTACCAATTATGGCTTCTTCTTCCGGAACTGGTGCGAAGGAAACCATATTACAATTCTTCACCGGGGTCATGATTCTGGAAGATCTCTTCTTCATAGGAGATGAAAGATTCGTCCAAAATCCCAAACCTACACGGGAGATTGATTGTCTTGAAGGCACAGAGAAAGAAGTATAGGAGACCCTTTTTCGTCATTCAAGCCAGGGGCCTTCTGTAAATCATATCCCATCGTCATCATCAGTTCATCGGACTTCTGACTATACTGATAGGATTTCGGTTGGTATTTTATTTTCGACTTTAGTGATACCATCTTGGAAGAGGAAGGTGAAGCCGCCGCTGGAACGAATGTAGCATTTAAAGGTAGAATATGACTGCCCAGGGATGTCATGTGACACGACTTGTACTTGGCTACCATTCTTGACTTGATAAAAAGAGTAGATGTCTTTGGTTCAAAATCAACAACAAGTTAGGGTGAATCCACATGATTTCCCCTTTGTCAGTTGATAGAGGTACAAGACCGTCGCTTCGTGCTGGCAGAAGGTTGATGATCTCCAAGGTAGCCTTTCGAATGGGAACAACACCATCCTGTACTAGTTGAGTGGGAAAGTCACCAAACTGTAGAGAGACAACATTAGCAGTCACCGTCTTCTCGTCTTGCTGAAGAGTGATTGCCTTGGCATTGATCAGCTCCTGGATCTTCCCTTTGAGTACGCAGCACTCCCTGGTGGGATGCCCCAAGAACCTGTGATACATATGTCCCCCCGTATTGTCCATAGCACTGAAATAGGAAGCACGTCATCCTCACCTATATCAACGATCCTGTCAGGAAAGGAACGAGTACATAAACTGACAGCAGTTCCATATGAATTGACAAATATTATAAGTGACAATTATAATGAAATACATGACGAAATGTCAAAACTGGAAGTAAAATTGTACAAGAGAACTGAATAACATATCATGGATGAGATATGAGGTAAAACTGGAATATAAATAGTAAAAGTAATCTGAGGTATGATGTAAATATAAAAAGAAAGGGCCATGAGATATTAGAGCGTTATGTGATCGGCTTGGGTCAAGATCAGGCTGTTCCATTTGACCGGCTATGCACAAGTAGTATAATAGTATAGGGATCAGGCCAACCAAAATGAAAAGCTGTGCACAAGTAGTATCCAGTCAGGCTACACCCTACTTGTGGTGAGGATGGAGCTATGTACAAGTAATAAATAAGTGGGAGTAATGATCACATAACCTCTAATAACTTCCCATCCCTGAATAGTATAATAGATCCAACCATGATTCGTCATGACACAGGATTTAAAGAGAAGGGGTCCAGCCCACTCCCAAATTGGTATCTATACAAGTACAAGAAACAAGGTCGAACAATGTACTCATATATATACCAGGTAAACCAGGAATAACATCTCATGACGAGATCCAGTGTATACTAGTCCGCGTATCCATATGTCGAGAATCAGGTATAATACTACAACTGAATCGGATATATTAAATACCAAAGCAATAAAAACTATCAGAGAATGTACTCGCCTGAGGTCATGAGTTGAGGAAATCGAAACTACAAACCACTTAATGAGCCACGAACGGTCAACTCGCACAACTGTCTCCTAATGCTGAAACAGATATTATCAACATTCTCAGAATAGTTAAAATAGCTAGAATAGCATATCCATAAGTCCAATTTTGGACATAAGGGCAAAACGGTAATTTTGGGTCAAAACGGTATCCGTCGCTGGACCCGCTTTACACCGAAAAGCGTGCCAGTGACTACAGTCTCTAAAGTCATCAAACTATATTTTTACAAATCCGATTTGACGAGACGAAACCAACCGTATGTCCAAAGTTGGATTCCGGTGAGTCGTGCACAATTTTGCCCGTTGGATCGGGTCACGGGCCTGCCAACATAGCGTTCCAGTCGACCTTCTCATAATTGGACCAAACATGGCATACAGGACCCGAAAAATGACACGGTCCTATTGGCACAAGTTTCATCTCAATATGACAAACGTGCACAAAGTAATTGACAAATTTGCAAAAAAGACCGATACGGTAAATTTTGACGGATACGCATCAAATTCGTCACGCACACGCAACCAATTTGAATTCCGTCAAATCCTATACGTCCGCAAAGCCGATACGCACCTTTCGATACTTTCGGTTCACGACCATGTCGCCCGGTTTAATGGGACGGACGACGTATCGGGTGGTTTTTCTAGTTTTTCAAAACAGTTTCTTAAATTTTTCCTGATTTTCAAAGTCAATTTTAAACAGAAACTGACAAACTATATATTAAATTAAAAGAAAGATATAAATCTTGGTTAGGTTGTCTACAAGTCTCTTCAAACCGATTTGGGAAACTCGTAACACATTGGTCGCAAATCGGCCGCAAACAGGGGACCCTGGGACAGTTTCTAACGTCCAGATATCGAGTTTTTTCTCGATTTTAAAACTCATTTTTTTGTTGCACATGAAGCAAAATAAATTAAACTAATTGAAAGGGCATGATCTCGTCTAGGTTGTCTATATACCCGTGAAATCCGTTCGGAAACGGACGAACGTAGAGAAAGAAACTTGATGCGAAGTTGGGTCTTTGCGTCAACTGCTGCTACTGCTCCTGTCGCGTAAGCGCGCGCACGCGGCCTTGTTTGGCGGCGTTCCGGCGTGCGCCGGTGTTGTGCGGCTGCTGGGGTGGCCGCCCAAGGCTGGGTGCAGGTTTGGGTTACGGTTTTTCGAGAAAATCCCCCCCTCTCTCTCTCTCTCTCTCGAACTATATATAACAAAGGGGTTTCGGTTTGTGTTCGGTTTGGCTTCCTCCCCCATGGGCTCGGGTTTGGTGGGGGAGAAGCTTGCTGGCTTCTGTGTCTGTGCGTGGGTGTTTTGTTGGTGTTGTGCGTGTGCGTGGATTTGCTTTGTTATTTCCTTTTTTTCTTTTTACTTATCTTTAATACTTTATATATATCAATATATAATTGTATATTTTATATATATATATATATATATATATATATATATATATATATATATATATATATATATATATAAATAAATAATATATATATATATATATATATATATATATATATATATATATCAAAAAAAATATATATATATATATACATACATACATACATACACTCACATACTTGTATTTATATAAAAACTATTAGTTAACCCATATACATAATATTTATATTTTTAACCTTTTCATTTCCTTTATATATATAATTATCTATATATATATATATATATATATATATATATATATATATATACATCTATATATATAAACTCCATATAATAATAAATCCTAAAATTTGTAAAATAAACTAGATTTATTAATAATTAAAAACTAAATCTTTTATATTTTATATTTATTAAATATATTAAAGTTTTTTAGATAAAACTCAATAGTACACATATATTTACCTTTAAAAAAATTAATTAATTAACCATAAGGTAGATACACTAATATTAATAACTTAAGAAAGTATTTAAGTATTAAAATGTTGTAAATTACTATAATATCCCTATCTAGGATAGTGGGGGTGACAGCTATCGTAGAGGATCATCCACGACAATGGCCCATAATTTGTCTGTAGCACTTTCTACCGTTTTTGTGACCAAAATTGCATTCAGAGTACAGCCTCAACCACGTATAACCCACCATCGAATGGGTAGGACGAGGCTTTCAATAAAACAATTATCAAACTCCTCAAGAAAGTCATGTCTTCTAATAAGCGTGATTGGAATGAGATGCTCGGTGAATGCCTATGGGCGTATCGAACCACAGTTCGGATACCCACTGGCAGTACGCTATTTTCCCTAATATATAGAAGTGAAGTTGTACTCCCTCTAGAACTTCAAATCCCCTCTCTACGAGTAGCTCTTAATAGTCATATGGCTATGGAAGATAATAACCATCTACGACTACAAGAATTGGAAGCATTGGACGAGAAATGCCTCATAGATCAACAACTTATTGAGCAATACTAGGAACGAATATCGGATGCTTTTAATAAGAAGGCTAAAAAGAGGTCGTTCCGAGTTGGCGATCTTGTTTTATCAATCAGAAGGCCAATGATTTTGACCCACAATACGGCCGAGAAGTTTTAACCTAAATGGGAGGGGCCGTTTGTTGTGGAAATGGTCTATTCTAATGGTGCATACCTGCTAGCTAAATCCAACGGAAATTTGCTCATGATGCCTATCAATGGCGAGTTCCTCAAAAAGTACTAGGTCTAATCATGGGAGTGAAAGCGTCCCCCAAGTGTAACTTATCATCATTCTAACTTATCACTCGCGTCTAGTTCTAGACGCATTTTGTAAGTCCGCATGATGGATTCCTAGATGAACAAACATATCCACATTACCTCTTAGTTGTTATTTGGTTTCTTACCATGTTCTTTCTAAAACTCTGAGCAAGCCACCTATCTAGAATCCTATGTTTGTCATGTCTAAATTACCTCTGAACAAACATCTTTTTATCCTTCAAGAAATTATCCCACGGTGCCTATTTTTACGTAACATCTGTAATTTAAACACATTGAAGAAGAAGAATCCACAAAAGTTCACAATCATAAGAAATTCACATAAAAGCCAGCCAAAGGAGATTAGATTTTCATTGATATTCATGATTACATATGATGAAAATCTACTACATGACTAGATTTTTCATTGATATTTATGATTACATAAGATGGAAATCTATTACATGAAGGATCTCTATGGGAGATTCTGCCCACTTCTCTCTCATTATAGAGGGCACTGATGTGACAAATGGCCTCGCTGTAAAGGGCAGTGATGTGATAAATGCCCCACTGTAGAAGGCAGTATTGTCAAAAAATCTCTAGCATTGGCCCTGCATTAAATTTTCACGACAAGTAGAAAGGCCGTCTCGAGTGTGCATGATGGTCGCCTCATCCATGCGGAGAAACTACTGGAAGACAGGGTGCCAACCTGGACAGTCAATCCTAACCCTATAGATCCAGTACTATATCGGTGGATAATATGTCTCATCTCTGGAGTAAAGAGAGCTAGTATGTTGTATGAATGAGGATCACTTCGCTTGATCTTGTTACAAAATCTCGCATCAGAACGGTCGTCTTTTCGAATCAAGTGACTTATGATGTCCTTCCATGCTCCATTTTAGTCGACGTGAGTTGGTATACAATCTGCACAAAGACAAACAAAAGTGCCAGTCTCATGAAAAGACTTACAAAGAAAGTCACACTCTGAAAGTCGTCCTGGGCACATGAGAGGGGATGAACATTTCAAGCGCAAAGCAATACACATGTGCTATAGCGTACGACAGAAATATTGGCGTGCAACGCATTGATTGAATGCATCATCCATAGTAATGGGATGAACCTAAGACTCATCACAATGAATCTCATTTAATAGATTCATTTGACTAAATCTTAGGTTACCGCTTGTCGAGCCCCCCAAAGTGGCAGCAATTAAAGAGATATTGACTCAGCCGATCAAAGGCGATCATTAATTTCAATAGGAGCACAGTGACTTCAATGCTTCATAAAAGTGCAGCTCCCTCATGATTTCATAGAAGCGCAGCCCCTTCAATGTCTTCTTCAACTTCTCAGAGTTACCCAGAGGCGCAGCTCCTTCACTCGTCTCTCAGAGTCTTCAAGAAGCGCAGCTGCTTCAGAGCCTTCAAGAAGTGCAGCTTCTTCAGAGCCTTCAAAAAGCACAGCTCCTTTAGAGCTCTTTCACGACTCCTCCATTGGTTCCTCAGGGTTACCGGAAGTACAGCTCCTCCAACGGCTCCTTCATTGACTCCTCAGAGCTCGCCCAAAAGTACAGTTACTTCGTTGCATCAAGAGCACAGTCTCCCCGTCGCCCAAAAGTGCAGTGAGTTTGTTGCATCAAGGGCACAGTCTCATCGTCGCCCAAAAGTGCAGTGACTTCATTGGCTCAAGTACAGTCTCTTTGTCCCCCAAAAGCGCAGTGGCTCGAACACCCCCAAAAGTGTATATAGCTCGTATATCACGCAGTTTCCCTAAAACGTGGTATCATACCACGTGGTCAGTCTGGTAGCTATATCTCCTCAGGTACAATGGATTCAATTTGGTGTATCATTTCAGATATAATCAAATCCGATTTATTTAAGCCGTCGACCCTAAGGTGGATCGGATTTATTTTATTTAAACAGTTGTATCTTTTTAGATACGATCAAATCTGATTTTGTTTAAACTTGTCGCTCTTGAGATAAGATCAGAATTTAGTTTGTTTAACAGTCTTTCTCTCGATAAGAGCAAAACATATTCAGTTTCATCCGTGCAGGACAGTCGAGCAATGAGCACGCACCACGTGTCAATTATTCGATCATGTTGATGAAGGATGATAACTGTCCAAGATCTCAATAGCAGAGAATTCCAACAATTGCCACGTGTCAGCTCAGCAGCAGCCCTCACGGAGTGGTAACAATAGATATTCCCCGAAATCTCTCATGTGCAGTGCTCCTTCGTGCTAAAACCCTTATGCACATCGTATATGTGCTTACCTATAAATAAAGGGAGTCTTTCTTCATTTACGGGACTTCTTCGACGTCTTTTTGATTGGCAACCCCAAGTACCACTCACAAGCATCAGAAAGTCAGAGCAAGTTCAGTTCGTCGTCAGACCGTCAAAGGAGTAATGGAGCCACTGCAGTGCTCAATCTCCACCGTTACAATTCCCCAAAAGTTCTTGTACCTAGATCTCCTGTTTAGGATTCTTTTATACTCTTTTATACGTTTGAAATAATAAAACTTGTTTAACTTTTGTTCATGGCAAACAAAATGGCGACTCTACTGGGGACTTCCTTCTCCTCTAAGAGAAGGTGGTGACGCAATCCGATGATAACTTGCTATAGTCTTCTCAAAAGATGCTTATCGTAAGTTTCGACCAGCAAGCTTTTGAAGATCTCCTCTCTAAATAGAAGTCGAGCCCTTTGAAGTGGCTCGTAAAGCCGAAGAAGACTCGATGAACTTGGGTGCCAAAGGCTGCTACGACAAGCAGCAAGACGGGAGGAAACGCGCTCCAGAACCCCTGGACGGTGAAGCGTCGAAGATTCCTTCAACTATTGCTGCTGTACTGCCTCGGTCAGCTCTCGTTGCTGAGAAGTCCAATGAAGAGCACAACTCCCCTGCTGCAGACCTGACGAAGGCGCAGCGCGAAGAAGGGTGTAGCTTCCCACATGCACACGAAAACGGTTGCGCAGGCTAGAACTTCTATCTTTGACAAGATTGTCTATCCCTTGGGAAAAGCTATGTTGGATTCCGAATGTTACGCACCTTCTAAGGATAACAAGAGGAAACCCAAGGTAGCACGCACCTCATGCGATCAACATGCTACGCCAACAATTATATTAGATTCTGAATGCTACGCACCTTCCAGGGATAACACGAAGAAATCCAAGGCAATATGCGCCTTGCGCGACCAACGTGCTATGCCAACCACAATTTTTGACTCTGAATACTACGCACCTTCCAGGGGGTAGTAGAAAGAAGTCCAAGGCTGCACGTGCTTCAAGCGATCAACGTGCTACGCCCACAGCTGACTGGAGGCCGCGTTGACAGTCACGCGCACAGCCGACGAAAAACTATGTAAAATTAGTTCCAATGCTTCGATGCCTCGACAAATAAAACTCCGCATTGACAGTCATGTGCATATTGTGGGGACAGACTAATGCGAATAGCGTTGCTGTAAGCATAAAGTGAGTCTGCCTTCCGAGCAACTCTCTGACCAGGACCTAAGCGTGTCTTACGCGCAAGAACTGGGAAGCGGGAATCTACCTTCATATCTTGACTCATGCACATCATCCATGCGCGCATGAAATAAGTATAGATGTGAAGACCTCTGATCTGGCAACGTGATCTCTCACAAGCGCAAGACGAGGGAAGACTCTGCTGTATGCAACATGCCTGGCCCAAGGCACACTTATGCCAAAATCACCAATAACTGTTGTTGCCGCCAAACAACAGCATCACCACCGAAGAGGCATTCTGTTTTCCAACGATTGTAACCAGCGGTACCTGTACAGAGACTCGGTAAAGGATTACCGAGTAAAAGAGAAGATGACCTCGTGGTTGCTTCTTGCAATATCGTATGGGGGTTGCCATCCCTTAAGAAGCTTTCCAAGAACCCACTCATTTCGGCTAGCAAGTCCAATGACCGACACGGAAGCAGTAAGCTAGGGTGTGTACCAACACACGCGTGCCAAGTCCAGTCCCTTATCGCAAAGGAATGTCGTTTCAACCGTAACACAAGCTGGGGGTAGCCAAATCCCTACAATCCATGACAACCCTTCGTTCTAACCGGGCAAAGATGTGTACGGGGACGACACAGATGCCTCCGAAAGCGTAATCTATCAGCAAGCTGGGGGTAGCAACTGCTTCGAGTCAGAGGACGATTGCAACCTACCAGTCTACCTCAGGAAGGCAAAACTCAAGGTCCCGAACCGGAGAGTGAAAGATCCATTTTGCCTTCTATTTTCCCCTACCTGATGTCCGTTTACATGGCCGAAGGTGACAACACGGGAAGCAGCGAGGGGTCTAGTCATCAACAACATATAGAAGCCCTTGAGACAAGCCTGAATACGTTAAATGAGACCATGTAGCCTTGACTTTTGTGGTTCTAGAGATCACGGACAAATTGACATCCAATGCTTCTACTTCAGCAAATCAAGATCCGGGAAAGAATACGGAGTCCAATGCACCTCCTCATGTACCAACTCCCATCGTGAACCAAGCACTATCGTAGTTGTCTACTCCGTCAACGACTGGAACCACAATGTCAAATAACATGCAAGAGACTCTCAAGGAATTGTATGCTCGCTTTGACGCCTGAAAAAAGCGAGAATTGTTCCAAAAGATAGGGATCCGACAACCATATCCCTCTGAATGGGATAATGTGATATATCCGCCCAAGTACAAGCCATAGATGCTCGCACCATTCGATACAAAGGAGTCTTCTTGTCGATACTTGAGGTACTTCACCTCAGTAACAGGGCATCTGCCAAAAGACGACACTCTGCTTACAAATGTATTCGTAGGGGCGTTGCAGGGGGTAGCCTACGAATGGTTTTATAGACTCCCCGACAGTTGTATCTCGTCATTCAATAATTTGAAGCGTCTCTTCTTTACTCAATTCTACGAAGGAGGAATGAGCATGACGATGTCTACTCTTGTAGATATTGTCCTGAAGGAGAGAGCCTGTACGTACTTCCATTGAGCGCTTCCGCCAGCCAGCTATGAGGTTACCACCGGGTTTACCCGAACCTATGCTTATGGACGCCATTCATTACCGAGGCGGATGTCGTTGAAAGAAAAGCTCGGGACGCTTGAAGACAAAGAAAAACTCTTGTCTTGCAATAACCCAATCCACAAGGACGGAAAGAGGAAGCAAGCCCTGACCGTCAATATCTCTAAAGGTTCAGCATCAACGAACCAGAAGCCTGCAGAAGCACCAAAATCGAAGGAGTGCTACTCCTTCAATGATGAGGATGTATTAGAACTCTTCGACATGTTGATGAAGGGTGGAAAGCTTCAACTCCCGCCTCCCAAGCATCCTAACGAAGTGGGAAATAAGGACAATCCAAAGTACTATCACTGCTACCAGTACGTTCACTATTTAACACATGACTGCTACGTGTTAAAGAAGCAGATCCAATGCCTCATTGATGCCATGGTCATCTCACTCGACTACGAGGACAAGAAGATCGCTGCCAACATGGGGACCCTCAAGTTCGGAAGCTTCCCAAGGACAAAGGCTCAAGATGGTGTCATCCGCATCCCTAAGGCGACAATGGAAGTGGTCAACCTTCTACCAGCTCGTGACAATGCTCAGGGCCTCATCCTGCTTACTACTCCATGAGACAAAGTTATGTGGGTACATCTTGATCTCGCCCCAGACATGATGCTGCTTATAGAATGCCCTATAAAAGGGAAGAAAACCAAGTCGTATCGTATAGTTTCTACATCGGCTGACGACACCAGCGAGAGAATAACCAGGTTCTAGAGGAAGCGGTACCTCCGCCTGCTACTATCACCGTACTAGATACATCAGAAATAGGCCCATCTCAAATCCCTGTAGCAGATAAGCAGAAGCAGAAGAAGGTTAGCTTTGACAAGCCACTAAGGAAAGACTCTTTAGTGGGGCCGATCAAGCCCTACAACTTCGACATATTGGCACAACTTGCCAATTCTCTAGCTCGATTGTCGCTCTTCGAGGTCCTTCATCTCTCAAAAGAAACTCGAGACACTCTTAGTGAAGCTTTATAAAATACCGATTCGTTCTCACCCAGGTGGAACTGCCCAAGAAGAATCCTGTTGCATGCCCACATTGTCATAATGTGGTCGAGGTGATCCCCAACATCACCTTTACTCAACAGGATATGTTATTGAAGAACAACCGGTACAATAGACCCCTGTACTATACAGGGTATACTGGTGCCATCAAGGTCGATCGCATCCACATCGACCATGGCTCTACCCTCAGCATAATTCCTCGGAGTTTACTTCAAACCTTGGGGATTCTGTTGCATCAACTGACTGCGTCAAATACTACAATCAGCGGTTTCAATGCTGAAAAAAGTGAACCATTAGACAAGATTCGTCTGAAATGCGAGATAGGAGATCTCCAAACAGATGTGACTTGTTGTGTTATTGGTGCAGACATAAACTACAACATGCTATTGGGTCGACCATAGATACATGAGTACATGATTGTACCCTCCATTCTCTATCAATGCATGAAGTTTGTAGCCAGCGACGAGACTAACAAGACTGAGTTTTCTGACATCGATCCGTTCCGACGGATCAAAGTGTGCTGCACTGATGCTGATCTATACAAATTAGTACCCACGAACGACGACGACAATGATGCAGACGATGAAGCAGAGATTGCATCTGAAAGCGCAGTGGTCACTGAAGAACCACTGAGAATTAGACTAAAGGGAAAGCCTCCCCAGACGTCAACACCTTTTATCGTCAAGCTTTGTAGAAAGGCTCTTTCTCAAGTACCACCGGCGACATCAGCCGCTAGTCAAGAGCCTATCTGAACAAAGATCCCCCGAAGGGCCCTAAAAGCGGTCCTAGAGTCGTAGGAATCTCCGGCTCCAGCTTCCTTGGTAGTTAAACAGAAGCGGAGACCTCCTTCACCTTCTCCAATGGCAGCCCCGGTTCTCACTGATGGGGAGTTAGGGGACTACATATGTGCCAATGCCGAGGCACAGTCTTTAGATAAGGTAATCCCTCGGGATAAAATCATGCATTTCATTAATAGAACATTGTCCTTGAATTACTCTTGTGCACACTGGAACAGTATGTATTTCTTAGACAATGCTCTGTACATGTTGCAAATATAAGTGACAACCTCTAATCTTGCAAGCCAAGTTGTCTCTTCCCAAGGTGCTTACTTCCTGGTGCCAGTAAGGAAAAAAGATGAGGAAGCCATCATCTTTGGTTGGATAGAACATCTTGAGCGACTCACTCCCACAGAACCGAAACCTAACAACGGTAAGATGAAGCTCTACCATTACACTGCCCAAGCCAAACACCTTATCCAGAAGATGGGCTATAACCTGACCAGCGACACGGGTCTAAATTCTGGCAATGGCCGATGCCTTCCCTTATGATTTTGTGCTCTAAAGGAAATGTCTCAAAATTACTACTAGCGTACTTGCCGGGGGTTGGGTTATGTTATACCCGTAACAAATTCGGAGAGTTCGGAGCCGGAGGTCATGATGCACTCTCACTCCTCCGATTCCTCACCCTGGGACTTTGATACCAATATCAGCTAGGCCTTCAAGAAGATACTATCAGTCAATATGGTCTCTGCAGATCCCGCAGTCGAGGACGAAGACCAGATGCTTGAATTCTTCGAGGATGAACCCTAGGCTCAACGCTTAGGATCCCAATAGGAGTGGCACTTTAAACAGCGATATTCTCCTATCGAATATGAGGTCATTCAAGTAGACCTAGGAGATGAGGCTTCACCTAAACCCATCGGGAGAAGAATGAGAGTCTCCGATACAGCTTATCCGAGAATATATTGATATCTTTGCTTGGAGCTATGAAGATATTACGGGTTTAGACCCGCAAGTCACAATACACCGACTCAACATCCTGTCCAACACTAAACCTCTCAAATAGCAACAACGTCGCTTTCGTCCCAATATCATGGATGCTATTGAGAAAGAAGTCGACAAATCATAGAAAGTCGCTTCATTTGCGAAGAGCAACATACAGATTGGGTGGTCAGTAATTTGCCCGTTACTAAGAAGAATGAGAAGATTTGAGTCTGTATAAACTTTAGGGATCTCAACTCAGCATGTCCAAAAGACGAGTTTTTCCTTCCGATCACTAACGTGATGATCGATAATACTTGTCGCTTTGAACGTATGTCCTTCATGGATGGGTTCTCAGGCTATAACCAGATCAAGATGTTCCCTGAAGATGAAAAATATACTCTATTCCATACTCCAAAAGGAATCTACTGTTATGCAGTGATGCCTTTCGGTTTGAAGAATCCAGAAGCAACATATCAGCGGGCTATGAGTACCATATTCCATAAATACCTCGAAAAAATGGTGAAATGTTATGTTGCGGACATTGCTGTTAAAAGCCAAAGGAAATCCAGCTATTTGGATGACTTGAGGATGATGTTCGATTTAATGCAGACACATCGACTAACGATAAACCCATCCATGTCTTTCCTAGGAGTTTCCAGCGGCAAGTTCTTGGGCTTCATCGTCACAGCCAAGGGTATTCATATTGACCCTGAAAAGAAAAAGCCCATTCTGGACATGGCGCCCCCAAAAAATTTACAAGGGCTTCGAGGCCTGCAAGGGTGCTTGGCATATATCAGAAGATTCATATCAAACCTCTCTGGGCGATGTCAAACATTTACTAAGCTAATGAAGAAAGACGTTTCTTATGTATGGACTGAAGAATGCCAGTGCGCATTCGATGACATCAAGAAATATCTCACCAGTCCTCAATCCTGGTAGCGCCATTCATGGGAAGGCCCTTTCTACTATATGTCCGAGTCATGGATCATTCTCTGGGTACTTGTTAGGGTTATATACTAAAAACATCACTTTTGTAGTAACCTTATTTCCTTAAATTTTGAATGAGAATCATATGGGCAAATGTTTACATATTATATTTGTTGCAAGTGTTGATGCAAATGTCTAATATTCTATATTGTAGATAATATGGTGTGTGGTGTCACACAGAAGATCATATTATCAGTTCCCTATGGAGTATATAAATAGTTCACAACCTAGATGGACTTGGACAATCTATTGGAAAGGTTGTAGTGTAATATATTATTAGTCTATCTTGATTATAGGTTTACACTAGTATATTTTGTGTGTATTGAACAGGACAACTTGAGGTTGTTCTCTTTGTACTGACTACATAAGAGAACAAACACCTCTGTTATTATGGATGCTTGTGCTCTTAATCCGGATATAATAACAGACATGTATATGTAGTATGCATTACTTTGACTCATGAAAGAGTGAGATTCATTATGGATCAACAACCTCTATGAATTGGGTAATAATATTGTATGTATGATGGGCTGTTGATTATAAATGGAATCCATGTCCCGATACATCGTATTGATGCTGTGCCCTTAAGGAGCTCATAAGGATTGTCATGTAAACCCTGCAGGTAGATTATATCCGACATGACAAATAAAGTTGAGCGGTACTACTTAAGGATAAAAGATGTTGAATCAATATAGTTGTCAGTAACTTAATTTGATTGACGGACATACGATATCTTAACATGGGGAGCCAAACGAGCATGTAATAAAAGGATCCTACAAACATAATTTAGGATTAGGGAGGTACTGCAGCAATAGCTCATTAGTGGACCGAGCTATTATAAATAGGCCTGGATTGTGTGTTCGGGCTGAACACGGGATATCCAGATCCGTTAGGAGGCCTAACCCTAATTTCTCCTCATGGTCTCTGCCGTAGCCTATATATATCCTCTATTCTCTGGCCGCCAGATTACTGATAAAAAATCTGAAGCTTTCTCTAAATTCGTGATTCACGTAAAGAAAGAAAGAGAAGGCTGCCAAGGATAAGAAAAGGTTAGGAGATCGTCGCCCACATGATGTCCAACTCGATGAAGGAATACGTGTAGAAGATCTTGGGTCATCCGCTCGAGATTGCTAGGAATTACTTGTCTTCTTTTTGTCGCAGGTATAATTCGTGAACCCTAGTTTCCTCCTATGAAGGATTAGAACACGTATTAAATATGTTTAACTTTCTATCGATCAATACGCACACCAAAGTAAGGGTCCTGGGAATCGCCGTTCCATCAGTTGGTATCAGAGCAACTTTGGATCTGCGTATTGATTGATACGTCCATATTGTCCAATAAAACCTGTGCTGTATAATAGTCGGTGGATGTAGATCTGTTCCAACTCGATTTTGTAGGCATCTTAGATCCAATTATTATGGTCCAATGCATATTTTTGATTGTGTTGTTTAAACCACGGACATGTCGTGGATGTTTTTGTTGTGGATGTAATTAAAATTACGAGGGTTGATCATGCTTATTATTTGAATTTTTCAATCTAGATTATGTGTGAACTCTTTTGGGAGGCATACGATTGATGTAATTTTAATTATTTTTGATCAATCGTGATGACGGTGGTGGCTGTTTCTGATTATGCATGTTTATTTTGTGAGGTCAAACCCCGAATAGATCTGTACAGCGCCAGATTTTAGATTCGGATCGTTGAGGACGGAGCAGGAAAGATAACCATAATAATTGGATATTTTTCTCTTATTTGTTGTCATTTTGCTTTTTCTGATTATCCATGTTTATTATTGTGTGGATGTTTTTTTTGAAAACTAAGCCTACATTAATAATGGACAACATATAAATAATATCAACTAGTAGAAAAACCCTCATTGTTAAATAACTAAGTGGAAGAGGATATTTATTTAGTATAAATCCTATGGTCTGCACTACTGGTTTGTAGGTGACGTAGTTATACTTGCGCGTTGGCTTTAGTGCCTTCCTCCATATCGGATGAGTATAATTATGAATTACCAGTACACACTTCCTTAGGGATAATTGTAGAAAGTTACCTAGTATGTGTTCACTTCTCCATCTGAAGGAACTCATTACAAGGTAATAGACTTAGTATTAAGTAATGGTATACACTTAGATACAAATAATGGTATCCTCCCCATCGGAGTCACTGCTATTATTTGTATAACCAGAGCAAGACCAACATATTAATTTTATTTGTCATAAAGTTATGTTGACATGATAGTAAAATTAATAAGAAAAATCTACTTGAACAAAGTTGAATTTGTATACGTCCACACTATCGTGGCGTGCTAAATTTATGGTGTTCAAGATGTTGGTGAATTTCTTATTATTATTTTGAGGGAATCAATATTTAATTAATTC
This sequence comes from Iris pallida, assembly GCA_029216955.1. NCBI lineage: Eukaryota > Viridiplantae > Streptophyta > Magnoliopsida > Asparagales > Iridaceae > Iris > Iris pallida. Next base: position 143,109 of record JANAVB010041462.1, read on the forward strand.
AAAAAGTTTTTTTTTGCCCTACATAATTTTATTTATGTGATTCTTAGGATTTCAAAAATGGGATCTTTCAGTCCAATTATGGTGATTCTTAAAGAAAACAAACTTACTGGACCTAATTATATTGACTAGAAACGTAATTTGGACATTGTTCTGACTGTTGTAGAGTACAAATATGTACTTATTGAGGAATGTCCACCTAAGCCTGATGCTAACTCTGATGAAGAGGTCAAAGAGGCTTACAAGAAGTGGAAAAAGGCAGATGAGATGGCACGGCACTACAACAAAAAATCCTTTTAATGACGGCTAAAAAGCGTCATTAATGACGAACCTTGACGTTTTTTTTTCATAGCAACCGTTATGAAAATCGGTGTTATAAATGTTTTTTAAAAGCGTCATAAAATAACCGTCATGAATAGTTTCTATAAAAGCGTTATGAATAGATAATATATAGTGCACAATTCAGAACAATTTTAAAACGTCATGAATAGATAATATGTATAGGCTCAATGCAGCACATTTATAACTCATATTACTGAACTCATCACATTTATAACACTCAATACTGCACATTATATATTACTTTCCAAAAACTTCTCAATTCAATTTTAAAACAACAACTTTGAACTATATTCACAAGAAAACATCGAAATGTTATATCACCATCTTTATTACATTATCTCAAAATAGGGTATCCAAATACAAATATTTACAACTACTACTTAAATGAATCCTCAAAACAAGTAACTACTTTGGCTTCAACTTGAGCACATCAAAACTGTCAACATCACGTGTAGTAAATCCCACCATTGCAATAATATTTGCATCTTCATGTGCACCTGAGAAAGAAAATTAATACTAGTTAGCTACAATATGAATAACCATTGGAAGATTTCCCATCAAAATCAAATATTTACTATTTAATAAAGCCATATGTGGTTATTTTGGGAAGAATTTTCGTATGAGTTCAGACACTGGAGTAAATTGCAATTTCTACAATAAATACCTCTACATTAAACAGTGTTTCTTAAGTAACAAGAATCAAATGATATATGTACCTTGCTTTGCATACCATGAGTGTGCAAGTGACTCGGTTTAATAGAGTTGACCAGTATAATTCGACGATTTAGAACTTCAATGAGATCTACGCTAAATTGACTGAGACCTAACACTACTAACAGAGGATTATGGTGCAAAATAATAAACATATAAATGTGCCACAGATGACGTCATTAATCAAACAACAGGTTCATGGACTTATTAGTAGAATTGGCCTACAGATTGACTGCTACTATGACTTGAGTGCAGCCTTATATGTTTGTAATACTTTTCTTAATATTCTAGTTGAGTAGGAAGCTTTCTTGTAATAGTTACAATAAATTAGGATTGTATAGGAAGCTTCCTTAATGTTCTAGTCGAATAGGATGCTTACATCTTAACCCTCCACAGATCTTGAATAAGCGACTGAGAAACTATTTTCAAGAAATTAGGAGGATGGAGCCTGAAAGAAGAAAAAGGATTTAATTATGCAACTTTCTGGACAGTATAATTTGTTTTCTCAACTTAAAGGTCGAGGTTAATTCCTAACTCAGACTTTACAGTAACTTGGTAGCATAGTTTCTGCAAAAGTGAATATGTGGGGTTGTTGGCGTGTAGAACTGCCTACAGAAATGATTGCTATTATGAAAATGTGCTGATTGAATAGTTAATTTTCTAATAATAGATATCAAGAAGTTAAGATTGAGTAGGAAGTTTTCTTAATATTCTCATCATGTAGGAAACATACATCTTCACCCTCCCAAATCTTACATAAGAGGGAGCCTCATGGCAGTGTCGCACACGAACACTCTTTTTTAATTTAAGAAATTAGGATGATGAAATCTGAAACAAGAAATAATTTGTATGTTCTCTTTAACTTATAGATTAAGGGTAATTCCTAACTAAAGACTACTGGTAACTTGGTGGTATAGATTCTGCATAGTTAATTACTATTGAAAGGCTTCCCATCAAAATCAAATATTTAAATTTAAAACGTCCAGGGTAGACAAAATTAGTATTACATCTCTCCTAAAAATCGAGCACTGAAGAAATTATGTCTGTAAGATTAATGGAAAAAAAGGAACAACAGTAACAACACCCCTGAAAATAGCATCCAACTATGAAAAAAACTCTTAAAAAACAAGCACCTCTCACCATGACTATGTAATATATAAAAATGTACAAACCACATACAGCATAAAATATAAAACGAACTGGACTAATACAGACCTGGTACTCAGTGTTCTGCACTGCTGGGCTGCCGAAATGAACCACCAGCATAGAGCATTTGATATACCCCCCTTATTCTCAGTGTCAAGATTAAGCTCAAAAGAGTTCCAAATGTGCAAACTCTAGATAGTACTAGAAACGTGAGCCTAAAGCAATTGGGGCCCAAGCAGGAACCGTACGGTGTACTTCCATGTTGTTTGGAGGCTTCATTATCATAGACATATCCAGCAAGAAGACCCAAAAAAGAAAAAACTCTTAATTTTAATACTTACCTCATGAACCCTTGGTCTATGGTGTCTGAGCTCCAGTAATGATTCCTTCCTTTCTATCAGGACTCCAAGTTTCCCATGCACAAATACTTGAGCTGCACTCAAAAGGATACAATATTCAGCTCAAAAGAAGTCATAGTCAACTAAGAGTTTTTGTTTTGATTCTATACTCATGCACAAATACTTGTATGTTATCCCACTGGAGGACAGTCCAATATACCTAGATGCAGTAGCATTTACATGGTTAGCTTATCCATTCTACTATAGATAATGTAACATAAAAAAAATAAGTTATGACGAACTCACTTATCACGGTTAGCAGCCGTTTTATTCCTGACTGCTATATTTTTTCCTTGTCATTTAGAAGTGCTACAATCGATTCAACCTTCTTTCTTACATTTATTCTAGAATCCTTCCCATTAGGCTCAACATATGCGAAGCCTGAAAGGGACTTGATAAACATAAAACAAGTAAATACAAAGTACTTAACAAAAAAATAACGTTCATCAGATTTTTCTATTATAGATGGAGAAGCTATACTGAAATTTTGAAAGTGTGTTCGATAATATCATCAACTGCACGTTCGGATCCAACGCCCGGGCCGGGTTGATGAATCTGTGCATTGTATGCTCTTGTGCTTGCGATGTCTCTCGCTCTTGTCATTCCATCATCGCAAGGTTCCTAAGCTTACTCTCTCTCTCTCCCTCTCTCTCTCTCTGTGTGTGTTTATGTGCATGTTTTAAATCTGTGCATTGTATGCTCTTTCTAGTCTAAAGAATGGATGTTACTGATGTTTTAGGTGCTGCAGTGGATGCATGCAACAGCACGATGTCCCCGTGTGATCTGAACGCCTGTAACGACTACTGTAAGGCGCAGCCGCTCTACAGGCAGTGCGAACACGAGCCCGCGGTCGAGTGCTGCTGCGTTACCGGAATCAACGACCCGCCCACAAAGATACCGATGAAGATATGCAAAGCACAGACGTCCCCGTGCGACCAGAGGGTGTGCAACGAGCACTGCCAGAACCAGCCGCTCGGCGCCCACTGCGTCGAAGGGAACAGATCAACTTCCTGCTATTGCATTCTCACCGATTGATCGACTTAGCTAATTGTGCTATTATATATGGGTTTGTCATAAAATTTTGAGGCACCAATGAATGAATGAATGCCAAAGTAATATTTATAGAGTACTCTTCTTTTCCTGGCTTGCTGTGGTTGGTTTCCCTTCTTTTTTGTTGTACAATAGAGGACCCATATCGAACATCATCATTTTTATAAGATTACATATCAAATTGGTTAGGCTTAGCAAAAAAAAAAAAAATTAGTTAGGCTTAGCAAACATCCTCAATTAATTTCCATGTGAGCATGTCGACCGAACCGATCGAAATCTCAATAGTACATGTGCATTCCAGAGCTCACAACGACCGGTGAAGCATAGAGTCCATCTCCGAGCTTCCCATTCAATGACAAACAAGCAATTCTTCCCGATATACTCATGAATTGCTGACAAAGAGCAATTTTAAAAGTTTTTTTTGCATACAAAGTAAAAATTTTCACGGGACAGTGGACCTTTTTTTTTCTTTTTTTCTTTTTCCCCGTGTGGATCCCCCATAGACATAGCACGGATTGTAGTCCAAGAGCCCACAGAATTGAATCAGATTAGAGGGGCAAAGTCAATTGGTTTCTCAGTAGAATGAACGTGAAATGAAATGCTTATAATTCATCAATTTTCCTTTTTTTCCTCTTTAGAATATGTGCAGGATGGACGAGTAATTTCAGAAAAAGGATGAACCTCAAATATATAAAAGTCCAAAAATTAGGGTTAGGGTTTTGGAGTTGGGGGAAAGGAAGGAGAAGAAGAGGAGAGGAGGGTGTAAGGAAGAGGAACTGACCCATGAGGGCTTCGGATCCGAGGCCGGCGCCGGAACCGATGAAGCGGCGGAGGTTGCGGACCCACGACATCGACGACGCCGGAGGAAGGAGAGGGAGAGCGCGGAGAAGAGGACGAACCGAACCCTAACGCTCCTCCTTCGCGTTCTTGTCGTTCGCGTGCGCAATGGCCTCGAGCTTGTCCTGGAGGGCAAAGATTTTGGATCTAGGGTTAGGGTTTTGGAGTTGGGGGAGAGGAGGGAGAAGAAAGGAGGAGAAGGAGAAGACCAGAATGTTTTGGGGGAGAGGCGGGCTATAGCAAAGATTTTGCCAACATATAAACTTAAAAAATATTACAAGTTTGCCACCGCTCTAAATTATTAATAACGCTTTATTTTATAAACGTTATAAAAAGCCCAGAATTAGCCTAAACCGTCATAGAAAAAAGGTATTTCAAACTTAGATGACGCTTCTTTATCAGCCGTCATAAAATCCACTTATCAAGCGTCATTAAAAGGGTTTTTTATTGTAGTGTGGTGTTACATTCTGGCATCTATGTCAAATGTACTGCAACATCAGCATCAGGCCATAGCCACAGCTTATGACATGATGTATAACCTCAAGGAACCCTTCGGACATCAGAGTAGAGCAGCTAGGTAATTTGATATAAAATGTTTAATGAATACAAAAATGGCTGAGGGTACACCAGTAAGGGATCATGTCCTCAAGATGATGAGTCATCTGAATGAGATGGAGATCCTTGGAGCTAAAATCGATAGGAATCCCAGGTCGATATCATTCTCGGGACTCTGCCTAAAAGTTTTAATAATTTTTGCCATAATTACAACATGAACAAAAGGTTGTATAGTTTGGCAGAACTTGCAAAAGAGCTACAGGATGTTGAATCTCTCTTTAGACAGAGTGGTCATGTTTTTGTTTCTGAAAAGGCTTCTACTTCTAAGCCAAAAGGCGGTAAGAAAAAGAATAACATTCAGAAATCGGCAAACTCAGCAAAGAAGGGCATGGGACCTCAAGGCGCGGTAAAAAAGCCGAAAGGTAAATGTTTTAAGTGCAAAGGGTCAGGACATTGGAAGACTGATTGTCCACTTCTTAAACAAGGGAACAAGAAGGTATATCTCATTTACTAGTAGTTGAAACATGTTTAGCGGTGTTATCTACCGGTACCTGGTGTGTAGATATAGGAGCCACTAATCATGTCTGCAAAACATTGCAGGGGTTCCAGGAAACCAGACGGCTCAGTGATGGAGAGATATGCTTGTACATGGGTGATGCGATAAAAGTATCGGTCGTTGCATTAGGAGATGTTACTTTATCTTTTGGTAGAAATAAGTCTTTGACATTGAGAGATTGTCTTTATACACCTTCACTTAGAAGGAATTTAGTTTCTATTTCTATGTTAGTTAAGGATGGATATTTAGTTTATTTTAATGACAATATTGTTATTAGAAAGAATAAATATTTTATTTGTTCTGGTGCATTGGTTGATAATTTTATGTCATTAATCCTATTTTGCCCATAATGTAACTTATGGAAATGAATGATATGTCATCTAACTTAAATAAGAGAAAAGAACCTTCTTGTATGAACCAAACATATCTTTGGCACTTGCGATTGGGGCATTTTAACCTAAGAAGGATTCAAAGACTGGTTGAAGATGGACCTTTGAGTTCATTGGAAGTGGAGGCACTACCAGTTTATGAATCCTGCTTGGAAGGTAAAATGACCAAAAGGCCTTTTACGACAAAGGGGTATAGGGCCAAAGATGTGTTGGAATTGGTTCATTCTGATTTGTGTGGACCCATGTCTATCCAAGCTAGAGGTGGCTTTGAATATTTTGTCACATTTATTGACGATTATTCAAGGTATGGATACATTTATTTGATGCGCCGTAAGTCTGAGTGCTTTAAGAAATTCAAAGAGTACAAGACTGAAAGGGAGAAACATCATAGAAAATATATCAAGTCATTACGATCAGATCGTGGTGGCGAGCACCTCTTTGGAGAGTTTAAGGATTATTTATCAGAGGCTGGGATTACATCCCAAATTGACTGTACCTGGAATGGCCCAGCAGACTGGTGTAGCCGAAAGAAGGAGTAGAACTCTTATGGAGATGGTTAGATCAATGATGAGCTATTCGGATTTACCAGATTCATTTTGGGGATATGCCTTAGAGATTGCAGCTTATATTTTGAACTTGATTCCTTCTAAGTCAGTACCTCTTACTTCCACAGAGCTGTGGATTGGGCGTAAGCCTAGTCTGAAACATGTTCGCATTTGGGGTAGTCCAGCACATGTGCTGAATGGGAAAGCAGATAAGTTGGAATCTCGTACAGAAGTACGCTTGTTTGTAGGCTATCCAAGAGGAATGAAAGGAGGTTTATTTTATAGTCCTAATGATCAGAAGGTCATTGTTAGCACCAATGCCTAATTCTTAGAGGAAGACTATGTGATGAACCATAAACCTATAAGTAAAGTTGTTCTAAAAGAACTGAGAGGTGAGACACCAAGTACTTCAGTACCAACAGTACAAGAGGATGAACCACAAATAACTGCACAACGTGTCACAAATGTTACACCACAACCGAAAGTACCTCGTCGTATTGGGAGGGTTGTGATACAACCTGATAGATATATGTTCTTGGGAGAGTCGTTCGTCCCTGAGGAACAAGATTATGATCCCTGTACTTACAATAAAGCACTCCAAGATAAAGATGCAGAGTCTTGGCAAAAAGTAATAATATCTGAAATAGAATCTATGGATTCTAATCAGGTTTAGGAGCTTGTAGAACCACCCGTTGGTGTAAACGACATTTGATGCAAGTGGGTCTATAAGAGAAAAATAGGATCAGACAGTAAGGTTGAAACCTTTAAAGCTCGACTTGTAGCAAAAGGTTTTACTCAAAGAGAGGGTATCGATTATGAGGAAACCTTTTCTCCAGTAGCCATGCTTAAGTCTATCCGGATTCTTTTATCTATTGCAGCTCATCTCGATTATGAGATTTGGCAAATGGATGTCAAGACAGCTTTCCTTAATGGAAGTCTTAAGGAAGACATCTATATGAAGCAACCAGACGTGTTGATTGAAAAGGGCCAAGAGCATCTTGTTTGTAAGCTCAAGAAGTCCATTTATGGACTTAAGCAAGCTTCCAAATCTTGGAACATATGTTTTGATCAGGTGATAAAATCCTATAGATTTGATCAATGTCAGGATGAATCATGTGTATACAGAAAGTGTGATGGAAACGTGGTGGGGTTCCTAGTATTTTATGTGGATGACATCTTGCTCATTTGAAACAATGTGAATGTGTTATCTGATGTAAGGGTATGGTTATCCAAACAATTTGATATGAAGGACTTGGGAGAAATAGGTCACAACCTTGGGATAAAAGTTCTACGAGATCGCAAAAAAATGATGTTGGGCTTATCCCAAGCTTCCTATATCGATACTGTACTAACTCGTTTTAGTATACAAAATTCTAAGAAAGGTTTCTTACCTTTTAGACATAGAATTGCTCTATCAAAGGAACAGTGTCCGAGGACACCTAAAGAGATAGAGAACATAAAGGCAGTTCCTTTTGCTTCAGCAGTAGGAAGCTTAATGTATACAATGCTATGTACGAGACCAGACATCTGCTTTGCCGTAGGCATGGTCAGCAGATATCAGTCTAACCCAGGACAAGAGCACTGGACTGCCGTAAAGCATATTTTGAAGTACCTAAAAAGGACTAAAGAGTATATGCTAGTTTACCAGGCAGATAGTCTAGTTCCCTTGGGTATACTAACTCAGATTTTCAGTCAGATAGGGATTCCAGGAAATCTACCTCAGGTTATGTGTTTATTTGGGAGGTGGAGCCATTGTGTAGAGGAGTATCAAGCAAAAATGTATTGCTGATTCCACCATAGAAGCCGAGTATGTAGCAACCTCTGAGGCAGCCAAAGAAGCAATTTGGCTCAGAAACTTTCTGTTGGACTTGGATGTGGTACCTAGTTTGCCTAAGTCTATTACACTTATTGTGATAATAGTGGTGCAGTTGCAAACTTGAAAAAACTACGAGCTCATAAGACAGGTAAACACATTGAGCACAAGTACCACCTGATACGAGATTTCGTAAAGAAAAAAAAAGTTGTTGTGATCAAGATAGCATCAGCCGACAACCTAGTTGATCCCTTTACAAAGAGCTTACCAGCTAAGGCTTTTGATAGTCATGTTGAGGGAATGGGAGTCAGCTGTGTAGGAGCATGGCTTTAAGTATAAGTGGAAGATTTGTAACAGTATACTGAAAAGCAAAACTTTGAGTATAAGTGGGAGATTGTTAGGGTTATATACTAAAAGCATCACTTTTGTAGTAACCTTATTTCCTTAAATTTTGAATGAGAATCATATGGGCAAATGTTTGCATATTGTATTTGTTACAAGTATTAATGCAAATGTCTGATATTCTATATTGTAGATAATATGGTGTGTGGTGTCACACAGAAGATCATATTATCAGTTTCCTATGGAGTATATAAATTGTTCACAACCTAGATGGACTTGGATAATCTATTGGAATGGTTGTAGTGTAATATGGTATTAGTCTATCTTGACTATAGGTTTATACTAGTACACTTTATGTGTATTGAACATGACCACTTGAGGTTCTTCTCTTTGTACTGACTACATAAGAGAACAAACACCTCTGTTATTATGGATGCTTGTGCTCTTAATCCGGATATAATAACAGACATTTATATGCAATGTGTGTAGCCTCCATTCCCGAATTTTTTTTTAAAAACATTTTTTATTTTTTTATTTATTTGATTTAAATAGTGATTTTAGAATTTTTATAAAAAAATCTTTAGTTAGTTTTTACGGTAGATGATTTTAGCCATGGTGGAGTTTTGAAGCACCAGTCGACTAGATTTTGTGGAATTTGCGTGCAACTTCCATGCAAGTATACCTTGCCTCCCTCTACAGTTATTTACATGCATATTTCTATTATTATATAGTTTTACTAGTTGGTTATTTACATGTGATTTGTATAGCGTGCATGCTAGTATAGCTATAGTCCTTGTACATGATTAGCCTCGTAGTTCATATTGGATTGGTCTCTCGTGTATCGTGATTGGATCGTGTCGTGTCTTCACCTGTATCTTGTCTGAGTCGTGTCTGCAAGTATGAGTGAGTGAACTGCTATTCCTTTGTTTTTCCTACAACCTGCGAGTCCACACACGGGGCGAGGGTTGTCCTTTGTACCTACGAGTCCACACACGGGGCGAGGGTGACTTGTCTTGAAACTGACCTGCGAGTCCATATTCGAGGCGAGGGCTAGTTTTCCATTGATCTACCAGCAGTTCATTTATACATATTTGATCCCGTATCCGTGTTCATAGTTATCTGTCAGTAGCCACTTTTCAGTCTCATGTCTAGTTCCTGTTTATACCCTGGTTATATTATTGCGTGATTAAACTGCTAGATAGGCATGTTTTATGTATCTTGCAAGTCCTCTGAGGACCTGATGATCTCTTCAGGTTTAGCGATTGTATGGAGTTAGTTAGCATAGCGGGATGGTAGAGGATTGCGATGCATGATACAGGTATTTGCTTGTGATATTTTTTTATTATCCTCTCGTGCTTTATATTTAGTACCATGATATACTCTGCTTATTTATAGACTCATATCATTCTTGGAGTCTAATCGAACAATATGCTAATGGGCTGCAGACCACGACCCATACTTGTTCATCTTGTTTATATGATTCATGTGGATTGAGATATAGTTTAGATTAGACATGATACCCTGCCCTGGACAGCTTATACGTACTCGAGTCGGGCTGGAGTTCGCTCGATACGTAGCTGGCTTGCTCACGAGCTTGCGTCCGAAAAGCGGGTACGGGTCGTGACAAGTTTTTGTGGTGGCCCATGCAGGTCAGAGCATATCGTACCGGTTACGTAACTGTACTGGTACGAGCCTGCGACAATGACTAAACCTTAGGAATCTCATTCCACTCTGTCTTGAAAATTCTCCTAGAAATTCTCTATGTCCTTGAAAATTCAATATTTGCTCTCAATTACACTCCCTTGCTTTCCGTATCATTGAATTCTCGTCCCTTCCTATTTCGAGGTGACAAATGATCATGCTGTCTAGGATTTACCATAAATTCTTAAATTATAGTATAATATTACATGATTATTGAGTTTTGGTTGTTTATAGATATGGAAGATTATAGATGCCATATGCCTAGATATCTGCCGGTATAATTGTTAGCAACTAGTTAGAAGATTATAAGATTTTAGTGACCGTGTTTTGGGGAGTAGTGTGACCAAAGGTGGGTAGAAGTCCTCAAGTATTCGAGGTTAAAATATTTTTGAGAAATTAAATTTGAGGAGATTAAGGTAATAGTAGACTTTGATTTTTAAGGAATAGTTATGAATTAGAATTTCGAGGACAAAATTATTTTTAAGGTGGGTAGATTTGTAGACTCCCTTCCCGGATTTTTTTAAAAAAACATTTTTTATTTTTTTATTTATTTGATTTAAATAGTGATTTTAGAATTTTTATAAAAATTCTTTAGTTAGTTTTTACGGTAGATGATTTTAGCCATGGTTGAGTTTTGAAGCACCAGTCGACTAGATTTTGTGGAATTTGCGTGCAACTTCCAGGCAAGTATACCTTGCCTCCCTCTATAGTTATTTACATACATATTTCTATTATTATATAGTTTTACTAGTTGGTTATTTACATGTGATTTGTATAGCGTGCATGCTAGTATAGCTATAGTCCTTGTACATGATTAGCCTCGTAGTTCGTATTGGATTGGTTCTCTCGTGTATCGTGATTAGATCGTATCGTGTCTTCATATGTATCTTGTTTGAGTCGTGTCTGCAAGTATGAGTGAGTGAACTGCTATTCCTTTGTTTTTCCCATAACCTGCGAGTCCACATACGGGGCGAGGGTTGTCCTTTGCACCTGCGAGTCCACACACGGGACAAGGGTGACTTGTCTTGAAACTGACCTGCAAGTCCATATTGGGGGCAAGGGTTTGTTTTCCATTGATCTACCAGCAGTTCATTTATACATATTTGATCCCGTATCCGTATTCATAGTTATCTGTCAGTAGCCACTTGTCAGTCTCATGTCTAGTTCCTGTTTACACCCTGGTTATATTATTGCGTGATTAAACTGCTAGATAGGCATGTTTTATGTATCTTGCTAGTCCTCTGAGGACATGATGATCTCTTCAGGTTTAGAGATTGTATAGAGTTAGTTAGCAGAGTGGGATGGTAGAGGATTGCGATGCATGATACAGGTATTTGCTTGTGATATTTCTTTATCATCCTCTCGCATTTTATATTCAGTACCATGATATACTCTGCTTATTTATAGACTCATATCATTCTTGGAGTCTAATCGAACAATATGCTAATGGACTGCAGACCACGACCCATACTTGTTCATCTTATTTATATGATTCATGTGGATTGAGATATAGTTTAGATTAGACATGATACCCTGCCCTGGATAGCTTATACGTACTCGAGTTGGGCTGGAGTCCGCTCGATACGTAGTTGGCTTGCTCACGAGCTCGCGTCCGAAAAGCGGGTACGGGTCATGACAGTGTGCATTACTTTGACTCATGAGAGAGTAAGATTCATTATGGATCAACAACCTCTATGAATTGGGTAATAACATTGTATGTATGATGGACTGTTGATTATAAATGGAATCCATGTCCCGATGCATCGGGTTGATGATGTCCCCTTAAGGAGCTCATAAGGATTGTCATGTAAACCTTGCAGGTGGATTATATCCAACATGACAAATAAAGTTGAACGGTAATACTTAAGGATAAAAGATGTCGAATTAATATAGTTGTCAGTAACTTAATTTGATCGACGGACATACGATATCTTAACATGGGGAGCCAAACGAGCATGTAATAAAAGGAGCCCACAAACATAATTTGGGATTAGTGAGGTAGTGCAATAATAGCTCATTAGTGGACCGAGCTATTGTTAATGGGCCTGGATTGTGTGTTCGGGCTGAACACGGGATATCCAGATCCGTTAGGAGGCCTAACCCTAATTTCTCCTCATGGACCCTGCCGTAGCCTATATATATCCTCTATTCTCTGGCCGCCAGATTACTGATCAGAAATCTGAAGCTTTCTCTAAATTCGTGATTCACGTAAGGAGAGAAAGAGAGGTCTGCCAAGGAGAAAAAAAGGTTGGAAGATCATCGCCCACACGACGTCCAACTCGAGGAAGGAATACGTGCAGAAGAACTTGGGGTCGTCCGCTCGTGATTGCCAGGAATTACTCGCCTTCTTTCCGCCGCAGGTATAATTCGTGAACCCTAATTTCTGCCTATGAAGGGTTAGAACACGTATTAAATATGTTTAACTTTCTATCGATCAATACGCACACCAAAGTAAGGGTCCTGGGAATCTCCAGTTCCATCAGCACTTTGTTAGCCCAAAAGAGCAACAAAGGCTACGAACAGGTAATCTACTATCTTAGCAAGACCACGATTGGTGCCGAATATTGGTATAATCCTGTTGAGAAATAGTGTCTCGCTCTACTCTTTGCCATTCAAAAGACACGCCATTATGTGGCAGGACAGACGATTCATGTCATCTCCAGAGTTAACCCCGTAGAGTCCTTATGACCAAGCCTGGGGCATTAAACTCACGGCTAGCCACATGGGCAATCCTCTTGACGCCTTATGACATGGTGTTCATCTAACAAAGGCAGTAAAAGGTCAAGCATTAGTCGACTACTTGGCGGCACATCCTGTACCATAAATGTCAAAAATCTACGACGGTATTCCTGACGAAGTCTTAGAGTCAAATGTGATCTCAGACAATCCCGTCTGGCGAATGTTCTTTAACAATGCTTCAAGATTAGGACTCTAAGGCAAAATCATCATGGGGTCGGAGTGGGCCTCGTCACTCCTGACAGTCTATTCATCCACCGTGTATATTCTCTCATGGAATCGTACACCAATATGTTGCTGAGTACAACGCTCTCATCACTGGGCTCCATCTCGCTAAACAGTTAGGAGTCGACCCCCTCGAGGCCTATGGCGACTCAAAACTGATAATCATTCAGGTTCGAGGACAATATGAGGTTTGACATAAAGATGTTATCCTGTATCATCAGGCAGCAATCGATATCATCTCTACCTTTATAGGGTTCTTTATAGAGCATGTACCTCAATTGAAAAACCTGGAGGCCGACTCCCTCGCCAGTCTCGTCGCTTCTCTGGCAGCTTCGGTCGGAACCCAGTACTCCGTCACAGTAATGGGTCAGGAGTTGGTTTGTCCAAAGAACAATCTGCACACGTGTTTGAGCTACTCGGTATAGGCAGACACCAATATTGACATTCGGGACTGATGATTCCCGTTTGTAGACTATGCAGTCTACGGAATCCTACCTGAAGAACCGAAGGAAGACACTACTATCAAGAGACGCTCTATCCGATTCTTCTATGACACATCTACTAAAATGTTGTACCATCATTTATATGACAGAATTCTCCTTCGACGTCTATCTAATGCTAAAGCAAAGGAAGCACTCTGGGTGGCACACGATGGTACTTGCGGAGCTCACCAGCCTGGTCCTAAGCTACAGGATCGACTGCATCGCATGGGCTACTACTGGCCTACTATGATGGCAGACGTTGTAGATTATGCTAAAAAGTGCCAGGTATGTCAGCTGCATGCTGACTTCATCTACCAACCTTCCGAGTTCTTATACCTCACGGCGGCTGCCTGGCCGTTTGAACCATGGGGAATAAATATCATCGGGCCGATCATCCTTCCGTCCTCTAAAGGACACCAATTCATCCTTGCCATCACTGACTACTTTTCCATGTGGGCAGAAGCAGTACCACTGGCTGCGGTAAAAATCTCGAACATGATCATAATTATTAAGTATCACGTCATCTACTGCTTCGGAGTTCTTCAAAGGATTATCCATGACAATGGCCCTCAGTTTGTAAGCCATGTATTCCATCATTTTTCTGATAAGAATCGGATACAGAATGTAGCATCAACGGCTTATAATCCTGCAGCGAATGGGCTTGCCGAAGCATTCAATAAGACAATTATCAAACTACTCAAGAAAGTCGTATCTTCTAATAAGCACAACTCGAATGAGAAACTCGATGAATGTCTATAGGCTTACCGTATAACCGTTTGTACGCCCACGGACAACACGCCATTCTTTCTTGTCTCCGGAAGCGAGGCGGTGCTTCCCTTGGAGATCCAGATTCTGTCTTATCGAGTAGCTGCCGCCAACTAGATGACTGACGAAGACAATCAACGCCATCGGCTACCGGAGTTGGAAGCGTTGGACGAGAGGCACATGCTGGCTCAACAACGTATCGAACACTATCAAGCTCGAATTTCTGGAACTTTCAACAAAAAGGTCCAGGAAAGGATTTGGTGGCCCATGCAGGTCAGAGCAGATCGTATCGGTTACGTAACTGTACTGATACGAGCCTGCGACTATGACTAAACGTTAGAAATCTCAATCCACACTGCCTTGAAAATTCTCCTAGAAATGTCTCCACATCCTTGAAATTTCATATTATTCTCGATTATTCTTCCTTGCCTTTCGAACCATTGATTTTCGTCTTTTACTATTTCGGGGTGACGAACGATCGTGCTCTCTACAATTTATCAGAAATTCTTAGGTTATAGTTTAATATTGCTTGATTATTTAAGTTTTGGTTGCGTGATAGATAGGAGGGGATTAGAGGTACTTTATGCATAGATATCTATTGGTATTAATTTTAGCAACTTGTTGGAAGGTTATAAAATTTTAGCGACTTGTGTTTTGAGGGAGTAGTGTGACCAAAGGTGGGTAGAAGTCCTCGAGAATTTGGTAGTTTCGAAATGACCATAAGAATAATTGATAGCTAGTGGGCCCCGTCTTCTGCCATTACTGTTGGAGTTTTTCTTAAATTCGAGGACGGATTTATTTTTATGGTGGGTAGATTTGTAACCCCTCTTTCCAGTATTTTAAAAATATTTTTATTTATTTTTAAATGATAATTTATGGACTTTTAGAAATATTTTAATTAAATAATTATTACGATAGATGGCTTTAGTCATGATTAAGATTTGGAATACAAGATGACTAGGAATTGTGGCACGGATAACATGGTCGTGTGCCTCGACTAGTGTATTAGCCATGGTAGGGAAGGCCAAATCATAAGTGTGTCCGAACTAGGAAAACCAGGCTAAGTTGTGACATGACCCTATAAATAATTTAAATTTTTTATTATTAAGCATATTGACTTTTAGGAGAGTCGGTTAGACCGAACTAGCTCGGACATGACCCAAACCCAAACTAGCCCGTTTGGACCCGAACCAAACCCAAGCCAATGTAGTCATGCGGTGTGTATCCAAAAATGACTATGTCAATATATATATCTTATGTGTGTATAGGGTACTTATTTAATAATATAATAAATATATTCCGTAAGTACTTGTCATATATATAATATAGGTGTTAATATTATTTGATATTCAAGTGACATTTTATCTAAAAACTATGACAACTATTTTGTGAATTTTATGGACCTTTTGATTATATGCATACATTCTTGCGTGTGTACCTATGAAATAAATATTAACAAACATCATGAACCATCGTTATTGTAAAACTACCATTATTTGACTTGTTGAATCCAACCGAGCCCAAACACCCTACTTTGACTCTCAAACCAATTCCTATTAGACCTGTACACTACCCCACACTAATCCCCTACTCAACAATATATATATTTTGCACATTCAAAGCCTTGCAGATGCACAACAAACCAATAGACAACAAATTTCATTGTTAAGACACCGATAGTGAACATTCTTGTGCACTTGCACTCAAATCCAACCAAGACCAAACAACTTGACCAAAGTGAACCCAAAGCCTTACTAAGGTCTAAACCAAACCCCATAGATCTGAACCATAGGTTAAAGCCCATTAAATCTCGACCATGGGCCTAACAACCAACTCCTTACATGAAGCCCAAGCCTCCCCTCTCAAAACCCTAACCCTAACTTCCTCCCATCTTGTGGCCGACCCTCCTATAGCCTCCCCCCTCTCTTCCACGGCCTCTTTCCCTTTTCCTCTCCTTCTCCACTACCTTCCCCCTCCTACCCACACACCAAAACAGCCCCCACAAGTCGACAAACCCTAAACTAGTAGTCGAACCCCTTTTTTTGACCGAATAGTGCTGCTGGTTGCAGCTACTGTACACGCTGGAAAACAGCACCTTAAACCCATCCAAACTGAAGTTCTACACCCTACGTGAAGCCCCAAAGCACCCCCTCAAGTTTCGTGAAGTTTTGAGTCCGTTTGGCGCTCCGAAAGGTCCGTGTCGCAAGAAAAGCCTCCGTCGTAATCGCAATTACGTAAGTTCCTTAACTTCTATTTAGTATTTAATTTTTCCATGGGAGAAAGATTTTATGAACCCATAAACATATTAGATGACAATTATTAAATCACCATGCATGAGAAACCCTAATTTTATATGCAAAACTACTCTTAGATGACACAAATCCGAGGCATGACAACGTGGTAACCATATTAAACCTAGTTTGATTCATGTTGCTATTTTTACTATTAAAAACTAAATTTCAGAAATTAAATAATAAATTTCAGAATATTAATTAATATATTTTCATATATTAAATGAGTTTTTATGCAAGTTGGCAACCTTGCATGCACAAACTAGTTGTCAAGTTGCTAGAACACCTAGTCGATGCGCAACGGAACTTTGTGCATGCAATGGTAATTATTTTAGTAATTCTTCACTAACTAATAATAATTTCAGAATTTAATTCATGTTTATTTCAGTTTTATTTGACGTCGAAATGCGTGTTTAAGAGGTCACATGCATGTCCGATGTGTAGGTTAGTGCCATTGGGAGTTTTACGACAATGTGACGTACTTACGTACGTATAGGACTACACTTATCTAATTCATGTAAATGCCTATATGTACGTATGATACCACGATGTACAAGACCCTCACGACATATTAGACCGTAGCATGGTTTGTATTTATTGGCACGTTATCCAATGCCATGTGACTGTTGGATTGTTGGCACGAACATCACAGTGTTAGTTGATGTGGTGCGACGATCTTACCCTTTGTTATTGCTTAGATTAGTTTGTGTTAGTATTGATTAGAATATATTATATAGGGCAACTTGGATCCGCTACACTTTCGGTTGAGGACACTAGTCAAACAGCACCGCAGCAGCAGACAACAGGCAATTATACCTTGCCTCCCTCTATAGTTATTGCATGCTTATATTCTCTCTTTTAGTTATATATTATCATTTGGTTTCTCTTGGATTGTTTTGGTTTATATGCTTTCTTCATGTGATGTATATTACTTTAATTGTCTCGTTTATATACCGTCATTGTCCAGAGTTTGACATTATGGTCCATACTAGAGTTGTCCTTACCTGCATCATGACTGAGTTGTACCGTGTCGTCACCGGTATCTTGACTGAGTCGTGTCTACAATATTTTTAATTGAACTATTATTTCTGTATCATTTTCTCAACCCGCGAGTCCATAATCGGGGCGAGGTTGACCGTTTGCACCTGCGAGTCCACACTCGGGGCGAGGGTGTTTGTCTTGATCTGTTTGCACCTGCGAGTCCACACTCGGGGCAAGGGTGTTTGTCGTGAACTAACCTGTGAGTCCACACTCGGGGCGAGGGTTAGTGATTAGTTCAAACCTGCGAGTCCACACTCGGGACGAAGGTTTGGTATTCCATTGACCTCTTGTTTACTTGTTCTTCTTGAAGTTCATTTATTTTTTTCCCGTATCCATGTTCATAGTCACCTGTCAGTAGCCACCTGTCAGCTTCTGTCTCATTTTCTGTTTATAGCCTGTTTATATTCTTATGCATAATAGAACTGTTAGATAGGCATGTTTCTATGTATCTTGCTATGTCCCCTGAGGACCTGATGATCTCTTCAGGTTTAGCGACTGCATGGAGTTAGTTAGCAGAGCAGGATGGTAGATGTTCATGATATAATTGAAGGATCCAAGTATTGATATTATATTTATTATCCGTTCGTGCTTTCATTCCTTATACTCTGCTTGTTAGCTTACTTATAGACTCATGTTATTCCTTGGAGTCTAATCGGACATGTATGCTAGTGGGCTGCAGACCACAACCCATAGTGTTCATTCATATTTTATATTCTTATTGTGGATTGAGATATAGATTAGCCTTGCCATGATTAGACCCATTACATAGTCCAGACAGCGTTTACGTATTCGGGTTGGGCTGGAGTCCATTCGATACGTAGCTGGCTTGCTCACGAGCTCGCGTCCGAAAAGTGGGTACGGGTCGGGACAAAGGAGATTCCAAGTGGGTGACCTCATCTTATCATTTCGAAGACCGATGGTAATGACTCACAAGACTGCTGGAAAGTTTGAGCCCAAGTGGGAAGGACCGTTCATCATAGAGACGGTCTATTCCAACGGTGCTTACCGGTTGTCTAAACCTAACGACGACTTGCTAATGATTCCAATCAATGGCAAATTCTTAAGCAAATACTATGTTTGAGGTCTAAATAAACATGTATTTTCACATCCTCCGCGGGTGCTTATGGATTCTATTAACGAATTTATCCCTTCCTCATTTCCCTAGTAGAAAACTTTTTACGTCCATAGTTTCTCTGAGTTGTTTTCCTATACCCCAATGAAGTTCATGCCTACTATGTCTATATTACCTCTGAATAGACACTTCTTCCATGACAAATATCGTGTTGTCATAATCATCTACAGAACATTTCACGTCCATACTACCTCTGAGTTATTCTATACACCGGTAGAAAATATTACACGTCCATAATACCTCTGAGTTATTTTTCTCTACCCCAATGAAGTTCATGCCTACCATGTTCATATTACCTCTGAGTAGATATTTCTTCCATGACAAATCTTGTGTTGTCATAATCATCTACAGAACATTTCACATCCATACTACCTCTGAGTCGTTCTATACACCCATAGAATCTATTCTTACCACGTCTATATGACCTTTGAATAAGGAAAATTTTACCACAAATTTTTTGTGTGTTTACCATGTCCATATTATCTCTGAGTAAACACCCCTCCCCTGCGAATTTACCTCCATCTTATCATGTTAAGACTACCTCTGAGGGAATTCTCACTACTATAGAAAGTTTATAATAAATAGACAAGAGAAGAAGAAAAACTAAGATTTTCATTCATGAAAAGGAAAAGTTTTTCTTTCTTTACTACAAATATGCCTCCCAAAAGAGAGGAACAAAAGGACGAAATACATCAAATTTGCGATCTAAGACGACCGGCACATAAGTTCATTAAGTCGGCTCCTTAAAAAGGCAATCCTGGGCCCAACCAACTCTTTGGCTCGACGCTATGCCTCTTGTTGTCTGGCGGCCTCATCCTCGAGCTGGGACATGTTTTGGCATGCAATATTTAACTTTGCCTGACAAACACCGATACTTTCCTTCTCTTGAGGTAAAGTCTTGGATTGCTGGCGAAGAAGCCACTGCTCTTCTTTTGACTTCTCCAGCTCACTCTCCGTAAAGGCCAACGCCTCTTCCAACTGCCGAATCTGTTCCCAGAGGGTTTTACACTGTTCCTCTAAGGTGGCTTGATGGCAGACTTGAACTTATTCAGCGTCGATCACCTCTTTAATCTCCGCTTCAACCTTGGCAATCCTATGAGCCAGAGCCTACCGTCTTTGTTCGTATTGGAAAAGTTCAGTGGCCATTTTTTCTAGCTCCGTATCCGTAAGGGAAGAAAGACTGCGCTCAAGTCCTTGAAGCTTTAAGACCGTGGCTTCTAATTCTGTCAGAGAAGCCTCTATCTCATCCGCTTTTGCCTCGTATCCCTGGTATTCATGCAATACCACTAACTGGGCTCCTACTGTAGACCGAGCCCGACTAAATGTTAGGTTACGATGCAAGACAACCACTATACCGTGCTTTAAAGCATGGCAAGTTGTGCCCCGAATGAGGTTGGCATAATAACCATTGTCAGCCATGGCCATCAGAGTCATCAGAAATGCCGCGATAAAAGCTCCTGGAACAGTAGTCGTCGCTACTACATGACTGGGGAGTATGGCCGAGATCGGTGGTGCCATGATAGGGAAGGAAGCCATTAATGGAGCAACGATATTTGTTCTTGACGGCATCTGATCTAGCCCTGGCGTTGCTGGTTCAGGAGTAATCTAGTGGATGACTGGCTCTTCAACGGGTTCCCTTATCGGCTCTTCAACAATCTCTGCGACTGACTTCTGGGCAGCCTCATTGGGTAACTCTTGAGCGGTAGCCATGATTAGCTCAACAACGGTCTCTGTAACCAACTTTTCAATGGATACCTCGACCGACTCCTCAGTGGTCTCCTCAATCGGTTCTTCAGCAGCTGGCTCGTCAGCAGTCTCCTCAATAATCGGTTCGACAATGGTCTTTTTGACTGGTTCTTCGTCTGCCTCTTCGTAACTACATTGGTAGATTCCTCAACAATCGACCCTTTAACGATCTTTTCGGTCTCCTTAACTGGGCTGTCAACGGTTTATTTGACAGGCTCATCAGCAGCCTTCTCGACCGCCATCTCAGTAGCTGTATCGACTGACACCTCAGTGACCAGCTCATCAGTAGTCTCCAAGACCTGCTCTTCCAAGGTCTCCTCGGCTGATGTTTCAATAAGCATATCAGCCAGCTCTTCGAAAGCCTCCTGGGCGGCTTTCACAATGACCTCATCGACCAACTATTCAATAGTCATCTTAGCCAGCTCTTCAATAGCTTGGCCGGCTAACTCTTCAACAGTCTCCTTGTTAACCTTTCTACGGTCTCTTCGACCAGCCCTGGTGCGGATCTCTGATGTCTTTTAGGGGCAATTCATCGGCTGCTTGATGCTCCTTACCTTTCGAAATCTCTGGGTTCTCTTCAGTCGCTTCCTTAGTACGAGGAAGAGATTCAGTAAAGGAACCTCGGCAGTACCTTCGGTATCCTCAGCTATTCGGCTCATCATGGATATAGATTCTGGGATCATGCCTTTGGCCACCGCAAGACCGATCCTGGGTATCACAACGGGGTTGTCCGTAGTTGGCTCCACAAAAGCCTTTTGCTGATGTGAAGCCATCAGCTCTGAGAAGTCATAAGTCTTATACTCGAAAGGAGAAGGAGGAGAAACATTTTCCAAGTCAGCAGCCTCAGTAGCTGCAGTCACCGGGTTCCTCTCTGGAACACGAGTCTCCTCGGTCCTCGCAACCGTAGGCACGTCGACACCCGATGGACCTTCGGCAGGCGAACGGATGGTAACACTAACCGCCGAACGCAGCAGCTCCCGAAGGGGCACCCCAGGGGCAGGCTCCTTAAGAAGTTCCTTGAGTATCTTCGACCATCCAGACTTCCTCTTCGTCTGTACAGGAAAAAAAGTAATAAGAAGGAAGTCTGGGATAAAAACTAGAATAAAAAGACTGAGGTATACCTGTGAAGAATATTTAACATACAGAGTATTTTGTCGCGGCAAAGAACGTCGTATGGATCCATACTGCTTGGGTACACCCCGCTTGGTTCTTTTGGCAGGAGGAGAAGTCGCCTCCGAAGGAGCCAACGTTTTGACGAAGAATTCAAGGGCGCTACATCCTCTCTTCTTTCCCGGGAGGTACTAGAACCATCCGAGGATCTACCACCCAATGATGTAAGCTCTCAGAGATACGCACGGGCTGACTGAGGCGCCTCCAACTTTGTCCCCTAAATCAGACTCGGTTCTCGATCATAGCCAGACGAGAAGTTATTTGCCAAACAATGAAACTTCACGGCAGAATACAAGATATGGGTCTTTCGGTGCATCGTAGGGATCGTAAATTTTGCTCCAATGCACCCAAGATTATAATAATACCACACTCGAGCACCGTCCAGCAGACTTCCCTCTTAACAAAGGCAAAAGCTTAGGTTGCTCATCATCGTCTAACTATAGCTGAACTGTCGTGCAAACCGACTTGACAAATAGGGCTCCAGATACACCCGGTTCTGATTTCGGTACACTAAGTGTGAGGGACGAATGGACTACGGCCAATGGAAAGCACCAAGAGTCAGATCACTCTCTTCTCCGTCCTGGTCTGTTAGTACCTCGTTTACGAGGTAACCCTATAAGAGGGTGAAACCATATTGAAATCATAGCCATCCAAGTGGCCTAACATCCACCTACAAATGGAGATGCCCTGATGGAGCCATTTTGCTCGATGATAGTTAAACAGTCTCATGTCCCCCTCCTCATAATCATCGATGGTGTTAGGGACTATCAAACTTGGGCGGTGTAACGCCAACCAAGCCATCATATAATGGTAGGGGAGTTCAACCCGAAGGAATTCACTATCTCCCCCATGATGCTCTTTTATTTTCTTCGAGAGTTCCCGTAGGCCTCGCGGGTTATTACACACCATAGCTGAAAGCAAAGCCAATGAATGTTTAAAGACCAGCTTTACAGTCGATAGAATGAGTTCTCTATTGGTCCACCTTACGGATCCAGAGCCTCCAGTAACTACGGCTTTCTACTGTCATATCTTCAGAAAAGCATCCAGCGCCACTTTCGGGCTCAATGCAGTCAAGTTCTGACAAAAATACTTATGAACGATGGAAGTGGATTTTCCATCAACATCTACTGACGGAGCGGATACCCCCGTTTTGACCATCGTAGCTTCTACTTTGTCAGTGGTGTATGCCTTATGCATGGTAAAATGGACTGTCCCCGTCTCCGACGGTTGTTGCTCGAAGATATTGTCCTTCCAAGCAGAAATATGGGGATGAGTCTTCGCAAAGTCCTGGCATACACACACCTGGTGATGGCAAAGCAGTTCTTTATACACTGCCATCATTTTAGGATACTTATTTTCCAGCCCAAAAAACTCCTATTTTCTAGGAGTATATTCCTAATACGGTTCTTCACCACAGGGCAGCTTCGAGATGGCATACATCTTATGGAGGGCCGGCCCCATCTTCACGTGTGGAGTACAAAAAGTCCTAGTATGGTGATTATACATCTCCAGCAAATCCACGAATAGGGGCTGATTGATCTCGATACCATGTTCAGTAGCCCTGATGGCACAACGCAAGCCAATACCTTTCAGCTCTGTCTTGAACCAGCCCAATAACTATTGGGTTAATTTGTGCCATTTAGTCTCAGGATGGATCCAGCCTTCGACCCGGAAGGCCCTTTTCGGATATGTACATCCGTCGCTAGAAACCGATTGGCAAAAAGATAAGCCCCGAATGGATGTACATCCGGGGTAAAATTACTGAGGAGGTGACCACGGAGCAATACCCGCAAAGTATACGATGGACTATCACGTACACTATTGAAAGTATCTTTTCTCTTAGTATACTTGTCCACTTGGAAATGGCCTATCATTAACCCCCTGCTCCGTGGCCAATTCCTATTCCATACGCTGTTTTTTCGGCGACGCAAAAGAAAACCGAGAGCAAAAGGTGCCGATCGATTGATGGAACATGCAAGGCGAGGCTATCGTTCTCAAAGTACCAATCCTCTTTTATCTTCATGAGGTCGGTCTCTTTCAAAATTAGCTTGTCACCGAAGAGGAACCGAGGCTTTAACATCTCGACGTCATCAGATAAAAAATACAACTTGCCTCGGTTCATCATACGATGGAAGTACGAGTGCTGTTGATCCCGTATCTTAGGCAGTCGCTCTTTCGGTTAGCCTTGGGCGATCAACTTCTTGCGGCCTCGTTAGCGTTACTTGTCGAAACTTAGCAAATAATCACAGTTATCGATCAAAAGCTGGTATGCCCTAAGAATAACTTATATATGCAAACCTCCAATTCTGCGGATGCAAATGAGGATGTTCGAGACTGAAGGTCCCCCTTTGCAGATTTTGCGGTCTATGGATGTCACGCCCCGATTTCGTCGAATCGATAGTCGTCTCCCGGACGTGATGCCGTGCGAACCTAATTTGCGATCGCACATGGCATAGTCATATGGTAATCCGAAACACGAGATCTAAGAGGGCAAGTAGACAAATTGAATCACACATTAAGTAGAGAGAACTTTGATCTTTATTGATAATAGATATCATTTACAGACTCTAGCACAGGACTCATGCCGCACGGTCTACAACATGACTCAATTACAAAAGAGTGCCGATGAGATATTCATTCCATACATTGCACACATCCCTCAATTAACAATAGAGTATTCCAGTGACCTGGAATGGAGGAACGCTGAGCCATCTTTCTTAGACAGTTGAGAGTCGCCAAAAGTGGAGTTACAGGGAAAGCCTTCGACGCGCGGCCGAAGCTTCAAAATCATGAACGTCGCCGAGCTAGTCGGCGCGTCCTTCCTGATTCACGGGACCTGCAAAGAGCGAGGATCAGTACGATCACATGTACTGGTGAATGGCTAATTAAAATCCAAGCTCTGCATTTGATTCAATTAGTTTTATAAACATGTTAGCTAGCTATTTATATGATCTTTCTAACCATCCTGATCGATTTGCATGTTAATATGTTTTGAGGCAAGCATATGAAATTGTATACATTAAGCAGCTATCATATTTATCCCGTGTCACGTGCATTAGTTAAGCAGTGAAAGGGTGTGAAGGTCACTGGCAATGTCAAGCCATCACGGACTATAGCTGGGTTAGACGACAACCCTTTCACAGCGGGTAGCGAGCCCTGTCCGAAAGTTCCTGAATAACCCACGCCGATGTAAGGCTGGCGCTTGCTATACTCGTTCCTCCCAGGCCGAATCAGTTCCTTGGCCTAGGCAACCGTTCGAACAAACTACACCTTGCCGACAAGTTGTCCAATGACCGATTTGTAGAGTCTTAAAAAATGCTCTCTCTTTTCTAGAACCATATCCTTTCTCTTTTAGTTGAAAAACTTAGCCTTTCTTTTGAACATGGTCAATTTACTCACTTAGCCATGTTGTTGCGATAAAAGTTAATCGATTCATTCATTATTTTGCATAGGCGAAGTGGAATTGCATAAGAAAGCACGTTTTCTATTTTTAATATCGGTAGTTTGATAGCAAGTATTTCGTGAATAATCGTGCCATGATTGCTTTGATTCTACACTATGATGAGAAGCATTTCATTTAACATCATTTTGATTTTGAAATAGAGGGTCGAGGCGAAGGAGGTCAGCCACTCGCCTTAGAGTTCTTCAAGCGAAGGACTGGTTGGCTGCGCTGACATCGCTTACGCGATCACCTGCAATCGTATAAGCAACTGATTAGAACACTCTGTAATTCAAGGAATTTTGATATGAATGCGATGCTCGAAAATGCAAGTCATGAAAACCCGTCAAAACATTCTCAAAAACACATTCACGAAAACCAAAGCCAAAGACAAATCAAGTGCGGCATAAAAACCAGAGCAACGGAAGGTCTCTCCCGACTCAGCCGCAGAGCCAATCCTTGAGGCCCAACCCGCTGAACATGGGACTTGGTTCCAAAGAAGCCAATCCATAACGGGGAATGGATATTAATTCAACCGTTTCTGTTCGATCAATTCCGTTGATTCTGACCTATCGATCCCGACCGAATCGATAGCGACAGTGTTCCTTTCTCGCGCACCCCGTAGACAGAAACGGGGCACGATGAAGGGACGGGGCACTACACCATAACCAACTAATAAAAAGTTTTGTACTCGAAACTTAAGGATATAACCTACCTCTACGAGAACAATGAAGGAAATTTCTTCTTCGTTTTCGTTTCAAGCTCCCACATCGACTCTTCGATCGAATGGTTACTCCAGAGTACGCAAACAAGAGGGATCGTTCGATTTTGCAGCAGCTTATCCTTGTGTTCTAAGATTTAAACTGGCTCTTCAATGTAGGATAAGTCGAACTTCAATTCCAGCTAGCCAAAATCTACCACGTGGTTAGGGTCATGCACGTACTTTCGCAACTAAGAGACGTGGAAGATATTGTGTACACCCTCTAGCGCCAATGGCAGGGCAATCTGATAGGCTACTGGGGTGACTCGCTCGAGTACTTTGAATGGTCCAATGAATCTCGGACCCAACATTCCCTCTGCACCAAACCGGGTCACTCCCCGCATAGGCGACACCTTAACAAATACGTGATCGCCATCTTGAAACTCGAGGGGTCGACGATGAACATCCGCATAACTTTTCTGACGACTCTATACAGTCTTTAATCTTTCCCGAATGAGCTGAACTTTCTGCACGGTCTGTTCCACCAGCTCCGGACCGAGGATCTGCCGCTCCACAACTTCGTCCCAGCAAATGGGTGATCCATACTTCTATCCGTACAAAGCTTCATACGACACCATTTGTATACTGGATTGATAGATGTTATTATATGCAAATTCGGCCAGAGATAGATGAATATCCCAGCTTGATTTGAAGTCAATTGCGCAGAGTCGTAGCATGTCTTCGAGAATCTGATTTACACGCTCCGTTTGGCCGTTAGTCTGAGGATGGTAAGCTGAGCGGAACTGCAACTTGGTACCTAGAGCCGACTGAAGGCTACTCCAAAATTGCGACATAAATCGTGAATCCCGATCAGAGACGATGGATACTAGAACTCCGTGCAGCCGTACTATCTTATTAAGATAAATCTGTGCCAGGAGATCAATGCTCCAAGTAACTTTAATGGCAATAAAGTGCGCTGACTTGGTCAGTCGATCGACGATGACCCAGATGGCATCATTTCCCCGTGGTGTCCTCGGCAGACCAACAATAAAATCCATGCACACGTGCTCTCACTTCTATTCTGGAATCGCCAAGTTCTGCATCTTCCAGCCCGGTCTCGGGTGCTCAGCTTTAACCTGTTGACAGGCCATGCATTACGATACGAAAAGTTCCATATCTCTTTTCATTCCGTGACACCAGAAGTTTGTGCGGAGGTTCTTGTACATCTTTGTGTTACCGGGATGCAAGGTGTACTTCGCATAGTGCACCTCCAACAATATCTCCTTTCTAAGTTCTGAATCATCCGGAACGCATAGCCTGCTCTTCAATCGAAGCATGTCGGTTTTATCTTCCGTAAAGTCGGTCGTTCTACTCGTCGAAATTAGCTCTCATATTTTCTTCAGGTACGGATCATCCTTCTGAGCTGTCTTGATCTTTTTTTGCAAGCTCGGCTCTAACTGCAACTTTGCCAACTGTACATTCCTGAATCTGACTCGGAGTTCGATGCCCATCTCTTCTAGGTTGCATAACAATATGCGGTCGATGTATAGCGAGGCGATATACTTCCGACTCAGAGCGTCTGCCACAACATTTCCCTTTTCCGACGTATAGTCAATAGTCAAGTCATAATCTTTGATCAGTTCAAGCTAACACCTTTGCCGCAAGTTCAGTTCCTTCTGCATGAATAGATACTTGAGGCTCTTGTGATCGATATAGATCGTACACGCTATGCCATAAAGATAGTGACGCCACAATTTCAACGCCAACACAATCGCCACTAACTCTAGGTCATGAGTAGGGTAGTTCTTCTCGTGCGGCTTTAGCTGTCGGGATGTAAAAGATATCACCATATTTTGTTGTATCAGCACAAACCAAAGTCCTGACCGAACGTGTCACTGAATATCTGGAAACCCTCAGTCCTTTCTGGAAGTACGAGTATCAGGGACGAGATGAGCAGTTGCTTTAATTCTTGGAAGGAAGCTTCACAGTCATCTGACCATTCAAATGTGACTCTTTTCTGGGTTAGACGAGTTAGAGGCGATGTGATCTTCGTGAAGTCTTTCACGAAGCGTCGGTAGTATCTCGCAAAGCCAAGAAAACTTCGAATCTTGCCGACGGACGCTGGCTGTTTCAAATCGACAACGGCTTTAAATTTCTTTGGGTCGACTGTAATGCATTCAGCTAAAATTATGTGTCCAGGGAATGCAACGCTGCTCAGCCAAAATTCACATTTGCTTCGCTTCGCATACAACTAATTTTCTCGAAGGGTCTGAAGCACGGTCCGTAGATGCTTTGTGTGATGTTGCCTATTCTTCGAGTAGACGAGTATATCATCGATAAAGACTACTACAAACTTATCGAAGATTGGTCGGAACACCCGATTCATTAAATCTATAAAAGTAGCTGGGGCGTTTGTTAGGCCGAACGGCATTACCAGGAATTCGTAATGGCCGTATCGAGTACGAAAGACAAACTTCAGCACATCGTCCGACTTGATCTTGAGTTGATGGTAACTCGAGCGCAGATCAATTTTAGAGAACACTGTAACTCCTTGCAGCTGATTAAACATATCGTCTATGCGGGGCAGGGGGTATTTGTTCTGAACGGTGGCTTTATTCAGCTCGCGGCAATCTATACAAAGATGCATTGAGCCATCCTTTTTTTGACGAACAGCATGGGCGCTCCCCATGGCGAGATGCTAGGTCGTATGAATCCCTTCTCGAGCAACTCCTGCAACTGTACTTTGAGTTATTTAAGCTCTGTAGGGGCCATTCTATATGGTGCTTTAGAGATCGTTCGGGTATCGGAGAATGTGTCAATAGTGAACTCAATCTTTCGATCAGGTGGCATGTCGGGCAGTTCGTCCGGGAACACATCTGGGAAATCTGCAATAACGTCGGTCTGAACCGCGTTTGCACCATCCTGTCGCTTGTCGAACGGACGCTAGATAGCCTTCACCCCCGGAATGTAGCATCCGTCGAGCAGATATTGTGGAGATCACCATGCAGGTCGGTGATGCCTCACCATACGAATAACAGAATTCAGGCACTATAGGTATACGAAATGTAACCCTCTTTTCAGCATAGTCTATGGTTGCATTGTACGGACCGAGCCAATCCCTCCCCAGAATGGTGTCGTAGTCCTTAATATCTAGAACTATCGCATCAAGACTGATCTTTGATCACTTATACAGATGATTCCGTCTCCGCAGACTAAATTTGCAAGTAGTGGCATGCCCGACGGTACATTAACAGTAAGATCGAGACCCAGCGGTGTTAGAAGAAATTTGTGCTCGGCGATGAAGTTTGTCGGTATAAAACTATGCATGGCACTTGAATCAAACAATACACGAGCAGGTTTATTATTGAAATACAGTATACCTGTCACGATTGTGTCAGATGCAAATGCTTCGTCTTAAGCCATGGCATAGACGCGGCCCTGAGCATTGGTGCGACGGTCTTGGCCATTTTATTGTGCGGTCTGTGGAGCTTGAGGTGCTTGGCCTCGTTTCTGTTGATGTTGTTGGGGGCACTAGTTCGGCTTCTTCGGACAATTGCGTACAATATGGTCCGTTTGGCCACACCCGAAGCATGCTCCACTCTTCAATCGGCACTCATTGGCGACGTGTCCCTCCTTGTGGCAGAAATTGCAGGTTATTCAATCCTTTGTCTGGTTGCCACCTTCGTTGCCACGATTTTGACGCTTATGCGCATTTTTGCCTCCCGTATTACTATGGTATTTGTTATTAAAGTGAACAGTGCCAGTAGTAGCAGGAGGATACTAGGACTCCAGATGAAGGGCATGGTTGAGTGCCTCGCCCATGGTTTTGTATTCAGGAAGCAAAAAATGGACACGCATAGAGGAACGTAGGCCCACTTCGAATCGTCGAGCTCGACTTACAGTTGTTGGTAGGTATGCTCCAGCAAATTTGGCCAGTTTGTTGAATTCGGTCTCGTACTGTCATATCGTCATATTCCCTTGCCTCAACTACATAAATTTATTTTCTTTTTTCTGTCGTATGGCTGCAGAAAGATATTCAGTCTCGAAAGCATTTCTGAATGTGGCCCATGAGATCGTGTCGTCCCGTCTTCAAGTTGAATTTCCCACTTCTGCACGGCCCACCAATCGTGCACGTTCATTCGTAGTAGGAGTTGAGCACATGTGACTTTCTTCGAGTCTTCGACACCCATAAGTTCGAACTTATCTTTCAGCTCCTCTAACCAGTCGATCACCACATAGGGATCTTCTGTGCCGTTGAAGGAAGTGCGATAGCTTTTTGTGAATTTTGACACGTCGAAGTTAGAATTTCTCGGTGCCGTAGGTGAGAGCAGGGACGCCTCCGGTTCAGCTTCGTTGGATCGAACCGCAGGCTCGGTCACGATAGGCGTCATCGTTGAATTGTTGTTGGCCACGACCGATCGTACTATTTGTTGGAGTATATTCAGCTGCTTCTGCTGCAGCTTGAATTGAGCCTCAAACCGATTCTCGAATAGGGTCTGATGAGCCTCCGCCTGCTGACGATGGAGCTCATTTTAGCGTTGCTACATTTCGAGCATCTGCAGCATCCGTTGTATCGGGTTGCCGGAAGTGCTCGGGTCTGGAACTACTCGAGCCTCTGGAAATGCTCGTCTCATCCTCCGCCCGAGGTTCTGCAACTGCAGGAAAAAAGAAAGGCAACTCTCATTAGTTTCAGAAAATATCCTGGGTTCAGCGTATGGAACGACTCATCTCATCGACATGAGGTCAACGGTTTGAGACAAGAACTCGACACTAGAGGCCAAGGACGTAAATCATGCTCTGATACCATTATGTCATGCCCCAATTCTGTCGAATTGATAGTCGTCCCCAGGGCGTGATGCCGTGGGAACCTAATTTGCGATCGCACAAGGCATAGTCATAACATAATCTGAAATGCGAGATCTAAGAGAGCAAGCAGACAAATTAAATCATACATTAAGTAAAGAGAACTTTGATCTTCATTGATAATAGACATCATTTACAGACTCTAGTACAGGATCATGCCGCGTGGGCTAGAACATGACTTAATTACAAAAGAGTGTCGATGAGATAGTCATTCCATACATTGCATACATCCCTCTATTAATAACAGAGTATTCTAGTGACCTGGAATGGAGGGATGCTGAGCCATCTTTCTTGGACAGTTGAGAGTCTTCAAAAGTGGAGTTACGAGGAAAGTCTTCGACGCGCGGTCGAAGCTTCAAAGTCACGAACGTCGTCGAGCTACTTGGTGCATCCTTCCTGATTCATGGGACCTGCAAAGAGCGAGGATCAGTACGATCACATGTACTGGCGAATGGCTAATTAAAATCCAAGCTCTACATTTGATTCAAGCAGTTTTATAAATATGTTAGCTAGCTATTTCTGTGATCTTTCTAACCATCCTGATCGATTTGCATGTTAACATGTTTTGAGGCAAGTATATGAAATTGTGTACATTAAGAAGCTATCATATTCATCCCATGTCACGTGCATTAGTTAAGCAGTGAAAGGGTGTGAAGGTCACTGGCAATGTCAAGCCATCATGGACTATAGCTGGGTTAGACGGTGAGCCTTTTGCGGCGGGTAGTGTGCCCTGTGCGAAAGTTCCTGAATAACCCATGCCGGTTTAACGCTGGTACTTTCTATACTCGTTCCTCCCGGGCCGAATCGGTTCCTTGGCCTAGGCAACCGTTCGAGAAAACTACACCTTATCGACAAGCTGTCCAATGACCATTTTGTAGAGTCTTGAAAAATGCTATCTCTTTTCTAGAACCTTATCCGTTCTCTTTTAGTTGCAAAACTTAGCCTTTCTTTTGAACTTGGTCAATTTACCCACTTGTCCATGTCGTTGCGATAAAAGTTAATCAATTCATTCATTGTTTTGCTTAGGCGAAGCCATTTTCAGTATCGGCAGTTTGATAGCAAGTGTTTCGTGAAGAATAGTGCCATAATTTCTTTGATTCTACACTATGATGATAAGCATTTCATTTAACTTTATATTAATTTTAAAATAGAGGGTCGAGGTGAAGGAGGTCAGCCACTCGCCTTAGACTTTCTTCAAGCGAAGGACTGGTTGGCTGCGTTGACGTCGTCTACGCGATCACCTGCAATCGCATAAGTAACTAATTAGAAAACTGTGTAATTCAAAGAATTTCGATATGAATGCGAAGCTCGAAAACGCAAGTCATGAAAACACATCAAAATATTCAGGAAAACGCGTTCACGAAAACCAAAGCCAAAGCCAAATCAAGTGCGACATGAAAACCAGAGCAACGAGAGGTCTCTCCTGACTCAGCCGCAGAGCCAATCTTTGAGGCGCAACCCGCTGAATGTGGGACTTGGTTCCGAAGAAGCCATTCCATTACGGGGAATGGATCTTGGTTCAACCGTTCCCGTTTGACTGATTCGGCCGATTTTGACCTATCGGTCTCAACTGAATCGATAGCGATAGTGTTCCTTTCTCGTGCACCCCATGGACGAAAATGGGGCACGATGTAGGGACAGGACACTACAACTGAATCCTACCGGACAACGCCAAGGCACTACATAAGTGGCATTGTGTGTCAGCAACCAATCATCTACGCAGGCACTACATAAGTGGCACTGTGTGCAGATACTGTTAGTGACTCTACACGTCAGCAGAAACCTCAGCATACCTTACAATCGTTACTTCATAAAAGTAACGACCATGCGCATCGGTTGATGGAGCTTCAGCACATCTTACAGACACTACTCCGAGGAGTGGTGCCCATGCGCATCAACGGAAAGGGCTTTAGCACATCTTCGAGATGCTACTCCGAGAAGTGAACGCTCATGTGTGTCAATAAATTCGGGTGTCGATGTTCATCAAACAACTACTTGCAACAAGCAGTAGCATGTCTCTGTGTACTTCAACGCCAACGGCCGAAGAGTCGTCAACGTCGATAGCCTCCAACACCGACCGCTTTCCTCTAGCTTTTCTCATGCTCACCGCAACCGCCTTGGGAGCTTTTGGGACTTTCAATCTCTCGGGAGTCGCGACAGAAAGACTAGGGTTTTGGGTTTATAAGAGGAAAATTCTTTGAGAAGAAAAGCTTAGTTGGAAGGAGAACACAAATGGCAGAAAATCTTTCTCTCTCTCTCCGAACAAAGCCCTACTTATAGGACGAAGCCACGTTACCAGATGAAGGCAAAAGAGATCCTTTGTATTTAAAGAAACGCTTCGAAACGAAATTATGATGGATTTTAGTCCTAAAAACGAGGAGTTATCATTACTTTTAAATGAAAGACGGCTCTAAAGCATTAATGTTGATGGTTATTTTTTGATGACAGCCTGTCAGCAGTACACTGCCTACGCTCTATGACATGTGTCATTTCATGCTTCTGTTCAAAGTGTTCCGAACTTGTTCAAGTTCGAAAACATTGAAGGGGGTCTTGTATAAGCATAAAAAAGCACAGCAGCTATCAGTTACTTCGCATGCTTCGCAGAAGCGTAGGATATACCAATATTGTGGCGCACTTCAAAATACTTACTACAAAAAGAGTGCATAAAGAAAAATTCTTTATTAAAATCATGTTTACAAAAGATCTATTACGGACTCTTCATGGTTATGTGTAAAGACTAAAACCTAAAGCATAGCCTACAAGTGTGCAGTCTTCAGAAGCGCGCAGTCCCCAAAAGCGCAGTAGCGACAGAGCGAATCACTTCATCTTCAGAGCGAACTGCTTCTTAGTTAGACATGAAGGAACCCCAACATGGCTAATGAAGCATTTATTGGCCCGAGCAAGAACGCAGCTCCTGCACAAAACTCACAGCGTGACATATGGCTCTTCTAACCTAACAAGGTGCGCAGCTCCCCCTCTCTAATATGGCTAATAAAGCAATTATTGAATAGGGCAGAGCACATCCTATGGCTCTTCGAATTGACAATAAATCTAAACCCGGTAGTTTGGACCTCAAATACCTCCAAGATGTTGTTCAAGTTCGAATCCCTTATGCCAAACGCTTAAGTGCATCTCGAAACTCTGTAGTTGTTCTTCTACAAGACCATAGCTTCTTTGAATGAAGAGATCTACAACCAACAGTCGACTTACGTAAGAACCATGGTCGTTCGAAGCTAAGATGGGGTCGAGCATGATAGGGGAATAACTGGAAACTATGAGCAAGGCCTCACCCAAGAGCTCCTCTTTATATAGACTATGTGGTCCAACCCGCACGCCACGTGACAGTCGGTCAAAAGACTCCGTAGTAATAGGATAAACTTAAGACTTAGTACAATGGATCTCATTTAATAGATTTATTTGACTAAATCGTAGGCTACCGCTTCTCAAGCCCCCCCCCCCCCCCCCCAACCCCAAAGTGGCAGCAATTAAAGAGATGTTGACTCAGCCGATCAAAGGCGGTCATTAATTTCCATAGGAGCACAGTGACTTTACTACTTCGTAAAAGCGCAGCTCCATCATTATTTCTTAGAAGCGCAGCCCCTTCAATGGCTCCTTCATCTTCTCAGAGCTACCCAGAGGCGTAGCTCCTTTACTAGTCTCTCAAAGTCTTCAAGAAGTGCAGCTCCTTCAGAGCTCTTTCAGGACTCCTCCATTGGTTCCTCAGAGTTACCCAGCAGCGCAGCCCCTCCAACGGCTCCTTCATTTACTCCTCAAAGCTCGCCCAAAACTGCAGTGCCTTCTTTGCCTCAAGAGCACACTCTCCTCTCAACCAAAAGCACAGCAACTTCGTTGCCTCAAGAGCACAATCTCCTCGTCGCCTAAAAGTGCAGTGACTTCGTTGGCTCAAGTACAGTCTCCTTGTCACCCAAAAGCGCAGTGGCTAAAATACTCCCAAAAGCATAGTTCGTATATCGTTCAGTTTTCCTATAACGTGGCATCATGCCACATGGTCAGTTTGGCGGTTGTATCTCCTCAGTTAAAATTGGATTCAGTTTTGTGTATCTTTTCAGATACAATCAAATTTGATTTATTTAAACCGCCGCCCCTAAGATGGATCAGATTTTTGTTTAAACAGTTGTATCTTTTTAGATACAATCAAATCTGTTTTGTTTAAACCCGTTACTCCTGAGATAAGATCAAAATTCAGTTTCTTTAAAGGTTGTTCTCTCGATAAGAGCAAAACTTATTTAGTTTCATCCGTGCAAGATAGTCGAGCAATGAGCACGTGCCACGTGTCAATTACTTGATTATGTTAATAAAGGATGATAACTGTCTAAGATCTCGATAGTGGAGAATTCCAACAATCACCATGTGTCAGCTCAGCAGCAGCCCTCACGGAGCGGTTACAACGGATACTCCCCGAAATCCTGTGTACGCAGTGATCCTATGCACCAAAACCCTTATGCACATCATATACGTGCTTGCCTATAAATAGGAGTCTTCCTTAATTCAGGGGATTTCTTCGGCATCTTCTTGATTGGCAACCCCGAGTACCACTCACAAGCATCTGAAAGTCAGAGCAAGTTCAGTTTGTTGTAAGACCGTCAATGGAGTAAAGGAGCCGCTGTAGTGCTCGATCTCTACCGTCACACTTTTCGAAAAATTCTTGTACCTAGATCTCCTGTTTAGGATTCTTTTGTACTCTTTTACACGTTTGAAATACAAAAAGTTGTTCAACTTTTGTTCATGGCAAACAAAGATGACCAAAAGTCATAGTCATGATTATTTGGGAGTGCCCCCTAATCGCGCCTCACTCGTATGAGCGTGCCTGTTTTGTCATGCTACCACCCACGCCTCTCAAAGCACTTTCTTTAAGGCTGCATTCAATGAGCCTGACTCTCTCGAGACTTCAACTCGATGTCTCGATTCTCGTGTAGAAGGCGAACACAGAAGTTAAGTTTCATTCTCCTCAGAAATAGTACAGATAGGAGTGTTAAACTCAGGCGTGTGTTTCCATGAGGTTCCTCCAGGCGCGTGTTGTCTGATTAAAGCTCAGGCATGTGTCGCCCGAGTCTTTCTTCCCAAGCGCGTGTGCTTCTACCCCGCATACGTCACCTAGGATAGTACTTTCTAGGGGTATGGTGAACTAGGCATGCGCCACGTGTCAAAGGCCTGGTCGTGCCCATGGATCGGGTTCTTAGTAGCTCAAAGATCTTTTCTCCTAAAATCTCAACAAAGTCACACATGGCGATCAGCTAGAAGTCCCACATCAGTGAAATATATGCCATTATAATCGAATGACACGTGGCCATCAGAGGCACACATGCCTGTCTCCCATAAACGCGTGCAGTGATGCCTCCACTTAGTTATAAATAGGAGGGGTTCTTGTCCATTTGAAGCTCTCGATTCCCCCCACTTTCCTATTTTCTCAAGAGTTCCTGAGCATTCCAGAGAGTGTTTTTGTTGTTCCCCTTAGCCAGTGAAGTAAAGTCCGACAATCCTCTCTCCCAGTCAGACCATCAACGGAGTAATAAAGCAAACCTTTATCACCACGATCCAGATAAAAAACATAGTGTAATTGGGAGATTTCTGTTCGAGGATTCCCTCTTGCATTCGCATTTACAACCTTTAACACTCCCTCCACAACATCAAAAAGCGATAGAAGACAATAATGACCAGTGGGCCAACATCATCATGGCTCAAGCTTGGTACTTCTTCAAGAACTTGTCATTGGTAGGCATGCGTATAAGCGTCGTTGGATTACACAGACTCTATCACAAAGGGACCCTCCCACTTGGGTTTGAACTTTACTGTCATCTTGTGGGTTGTGATCATCGATCTTCGGATTGCCAAGAAGAGGTCGCCAATCTGGAACACCCTTTCCTTCACATTTTTGGTAAAGGCCCCAGCGACATGCACCTGTATAGCTTAATGCATTGTTGAGCTAGGAGATGCTTTTCGTCCAGAGCACCTAAATCATGTAGCCGCAAGTGGTGGTTGTTTTTAGTAGTTAACTGACTTGAAAGGGCCACCCAAAGTGAGGAAACTTGGATTTCAAATGGGAGAACTGCTTCACTCCCGTGTACCATAGAAATGGTGCATTACCGGTAGAAGCTCGAATTATATACTAAAAGCATCACTTTTGTATTAACTATATTTTCCAATCATTTTTTGAATGAAAATCATATAAGCAAATGTTTGTATTTTATATTTGTTATATGTTAGTGCAAGTGTCTGATATTCTATATTATAGATTATATGGTGAGTGGTGACACACAAATCACATTATTAGTTCCTTATAGAATATATAAATGGTTTACAACCTAGATAGATTTGGACAAACCATTGGTAAGGTTGTAGTGTAATCTGGCGTTAGTTTATCTTGACTATAGTTTTTCACTAGTGCACTTTCTGTGTATTGAACAAAACCACTTGAGATTGTTCTCTTTGTACTGACTACATAAGAGAACAAACATATATATTATTATGGATGCTTCTGCTCTTAATCCAGATATAATAAATAAACATGTGTATGTAGTGTTCATTACTTTAGCTCGTAAAAGAGTGAGATTCATAATAAGTCAATAACCTCCATGAATTAGGTAATGGCACTATAATGAGTCAATATCGAATGTCCGTCACTCATAAGGATTATCATATAAACCCTATAGGTGGATTATATCCGACATGCCAATTAAAGTTGAGTAGTACTACTTAAGGATAAAAGATGTCGATTAATGTAGTTGTCTATAAATTATTTTGGTTGACGGACATTTGATATCTTAACATAGGGATACAAACAAGCATATAATAAAAAGGAGCCTATAACGTAATCCGGTATTAGGAAGGTGTGCAACAATAGGTCTTTTGTGGACCGAATGATTGTTAACAGGCCTGGGTTGTGTGTTCGGGCTGAACACCGGATACCTAGACACGTTAGGTGACCTAAACCTAATTTCTCCTCGTGGTCCCTACCGTAACCTATATATACCCTCTATTATTTGGTCGTCATATGTATCCTAAGAATAGCATCTTTCTCTAATGCATTCATCATGAAAGGAGAGAAAGGG
Source organism: Iris pallida (assembly GCA_029216955.1). Lineage (NCBI taxonomy): Eukaryota > Viridiplantae > Streptophyta > Magnoliopsida > Asparagales > Iridaceae > Iris > Iris pallida. Next base: position 181,151 of record JANAVB010041462.1, read on the forward strand.
AGGACAACCAAGGAGAAGGAAAGGTTGGGAGACCATCGCCCATACGACGTCCAACTCGAGGAATAATGTAAACCCCCTAAATTTTACTACAAATTTTTTTTAATTTAATTGGTATTGATTCATTTTTTTTCGTATTTGCTCGTCGTGTGCGAATATGTGCGAGGTACATATTCTAGAAAACGTTTTTATTATAGAGAAGTATAGTTTTCAAAATAATATATGATAATTATTCTTAATTACTTGTGAAAAGCGTCGCATCGAGATTTTTCCAAAATGCTATTTTATTTTATTTTAGTTTATAGTTCAAATATAGTAGTAATTTAGAAAAACAATGATTTTGTAAATATTTTGTATGCGAGGTACATGAATCTAATTCATGTATATATTTTAAATTCTAATTTATGAAATTATTATTATATTATTATTTTTAAACTCTAAAAAGTTAATTTTAAACTAGTTTATTATGAATAAATCGGAAGTTGATTTTATTAAATAAATTTTACATAGTTTTTGAATTAAAAATAAGATTATTTAGTTTTATTTTTGAGAGATATATTTGAATTGAATTTTTAAAGTTGTTTTAATTAAGAGGGTGATTTGTCCATTGGGATTTAAACTAATCCCAATCGCTATTAAATTAGCAGCTTCACCCCTATATATAGGGAGCCTCCTCATGATTTCTTCGACAATAATTTTCCACAAATTTCTACCGCAACATGAGTGCATCTTGTCGGTGTCCAATTCCAATAGATTATTTTTGTACATGTACATCTCGTCATCCTCCGTGTCGACAACTCCGACACGACAATTATCATGTCCCTAGCCCTGACCCTAACTCTATACCCCGTCATCCCCGATCCAGCCTCCACCACATCAGCCACCCTCACCACCTTGTCCCGTCCACCCGACCAAACGTCATCATTACCACCACTACCAACACAGCAATGTCCCCGTCAATCTCTAGACCCACATCCCGACCCCCATCGGCGACCACCCCTGCAACCAAAGTCGACCAATGTCCCCACCACCGTGGCTGTCCCTGACTGCCGCCCGACCTCGGTTGTTCCCGTCACCACCATCCCGATATCACTCCGGCCATCTTCCCACCGCTACACACCTCTGGCCGTCTCCCGACCAAAGAAATACCACGGCACCACAAAACCCTACCAACCATCACCGTTACCTTCACGCAACCCCAAGGAAGAAAACCTTACCTGAGCCTCCTCCCGCAATCCTCGCTAACCGACCTCCTCCGCCCTGGCTCGCGAGTGCCTCCATCCGCCGCCCCACTAGATCTGCCCACGCCAGCAACATCAGCCACTGCCCCGTGCCCTCGGCGACTGCCCCGGCCACGAGTTCGTCGAGGCGTGCTGCCCCACGGAACTCTCCCTCTCTCTGCCTTCTCCGGCTAGATCCACCGCCGGATTTCTTCGTGCGCCTGCTGCTCTCTCCCGCTCTCTCTCTCTCGCGGCTCTCCTCCTCCTCTCCTCACTTCCTCTCCTTCTTTTGTTCATTCTTACTTTCTTTCTTTTTGTTTTCTCTTTCTTCCCCTTCACATAAAGCGAGAACAGCAATGTTCTCTTCCTTCAAAGAAGAACAGAGCTAAAGCTCTGTTGTTTTGTTCTTTTTTATATATAATTTTTTATTATTCTATTTTTTAATTATTATAATTGTATGACTTGAATACTTGTTTTGATTCATATTTCCTTTTATTTGTTTCTTCTATGTTAATAACTTTATTATTATTATTATTATTATTATTATTACATTTGGTCACTACTTTAAATATTAATTACCTATTATTAATAAACTATTAATATATCTCCAAATTATATTATTTTATTATTATTTTTGAGTATTTTAAATATGGGTTTGGACTTAAAAATATTATTTTAACTTTCTAGCTATTTTCAAAGATAGTTTTCACCCACAAATTACTTTGACAAATTTAATTTTATCCTAAATCGCCTTCTAGATTTTATGTTTTCTACAAATATCTTAAATACAATGAATATTAGCCTTCTCAAATATTTATTCTAGTTAATAAAATTTAGTTTTGACAAACTTAGAGTTTTATCCAAGGACGATTTTCTCGGCTCAAGTATTTTTTATATTTCTATAATTATTTTGACTCATAAAACTAGTTTTCAAGTACTATAAATAGTTTTCTAAATCATATATATTATTTTATTTTTATCCATTTTTCTTTGATTATCCTCATGTCCATAACTAATCCCCTTATTCCTATTCTATCGCCAATTCCATACCACCTTATGTTGACCCTAACTAAACTGACCGTTCTGGAACCGATGGAACAGATCATGCCATCATCAGGGGCTGTTTTGCATAGTTATAACACTGAAGTCCTATTCAGTGCCACATTGATTATCGCAGCACACCGAACGCGACACCAGGCAAGATACCTTGCCATTTGCTGTCTATTTTACTTTAGCTCATATTTATGCATTAAATTATTATTTCTTTTTCTACAAAATAAACTGTGATGCATTGTCATAATTAGATAAATTATACTGTGCAGCTCAATTTTTCGTACTTATTATTTTTATGCATATTAACCTTAGATTTAAGGGACCACCCTTGTTTGTATTGCATTCATTGGCCTTGACACGTTTTTGCCACGAAGTTACGAGTCACATATAGAACTGGGACATGCGAGACTGGCTGGCCACCAGTACGTATAAGCCGTACGATAGAATTAACTGCTAATAGTATTGCATGATAGTTTGACTTAGCGGTTATAGAGCTTATGTGTTGTTAAGGCTACATATAGGCATTGGGTGGGGAGGACATATCCTTAGCGTATAGACTACTATGCACATTTCCCTTGTTACCAAACGCTCCGCCGGAGATGCGGGTTGGCGACCCTTTATTTTATTCCTGGCCACTGACGTTCGAGAAACGGTTATGCTTGAGGCCCCTGGTGCCCCAAGTGGGGACCATGCCGATCCCATTTTAGCCAGAGAGCCCATGTGTTGGAGGGATGTTCTTAAACTGTATCTACTTAGAACGGTTAGGCTACTTTATCTGTTAGGTATGAGTACTTTTGGTTTGGATACTCGTATCTGATCGCGGCTTGTAAAAGTAACTTGTCGCGGACTAGTTTGCCACATCTTGTCCTTGTTTGGTTGTAGGTGTGGTTCACTACATCGATGAGAAGGGACGGAACCTTGTTATGGTCCTGATACCATATTGGATTCATAGCATGGAGAGATACATCATCGTAAATTAGGGTGTCGTCTCCTGTCCTTGTTTGGTTTGGGGGATGGTACGCTAATTCGAGGCTGAAATATTGGACCATGTTATAATCTAATTTTCTTATTTATTGAGGAGTTTATATTCAGTTTCATGGTATGATATTATGTGTCTTGTTACGTCCCTCAGAGGACCTGGTGATCTCTCCAGGTGTGTGTTCTTGTCTTCCGCATGTATTCTAGCCGAGGTCATGATCTTCTCCATTCCTTCGAAGATGACGTGTCTTGGATCTTTCATTTCTACTCTCAATAAATCATTTCAGTTGCCATGTATTACTTTTCTTTTAACTAGTTGGTAGTGGATTTGTCTCCGCCCAACATCCTGTATAAAGACAATTCATGGTTGATTATATGATATCTTTTATTCCTTTATTTTATGGATGAGATTAGTTGCCATGGTTACTGCATTTTACAGCTTATGTATATTTATTATACGGCTGGCATGTCTACGTTCCTAGTCCTACGTATTTTGGGACTGGGCGTTACATGTTTTTGGGGTGGCCCATGCAGGTCAAGATAAATTATTTGGTTACTTTACCGTGCTAAGCAAGCCTACGTTTAGGATTAGTGTCTAGGATCTCATCCACATACTTGACCTCCTTTCTTGATTCTATTTTCAAACACTTGTTTGACCCCTTGATTTGCATCTTGCTTGATCCCTTCTACGTAATTCTTATCCTTCCTTCGTGCTTGATAGAGGTTAAGAAGGTAACCAATACTAGGTAGACATGTTCCATTTGTCCCAAAACACCGTTAGTTTAACTCTTGTAAGTTGGATAGAATGCCTTAGGATCTGACCTTCCTTATGACCTTAGCCAAGCCTTAGACAGGTAGATAGTAGGACGACTGTATAGGCACCAACACAGGACATGACTTAGATTCTTAAAGAATTTGAACTAATTCTACTTTCATTCAATCTTAATCTCACGTACCTATATTTTTACCATCTTGACTAATGTTGCTACTATAGTCTAGTTTTGCAAGCTTATTCATTTATCGAGCTTGTTCAAGGCATACGCTATTGAGTGCGCGCTCACTAACATATTGTCTAATCATAACCGGTGCATGATGGTCTGATCAACCTAGTGCAATTTGGTTCGCTTTTCATATATCGTTCTATGTAGATGGAGACATAGTTAAATTTGTCCTCTAGAATCTCATCTACGACTGCCTTGGCAATTCTATTAAAATTATTCAGTCGCCTTTGAACCAGTATTCGTATTCGATAATATCTTCTTTGAATTCTTTATTGCTTTCATCTTTCACCTATTTTAGAAAGACAAATGTCCATACTTGATATCCCCTTAGTTGCCCCACCATCTATTGCCAAGATAGTTAGCCACCGACCAACCAATGTGACTATCCCCGTCTTGAGTTACTCGTCCTTTTTTCTCGACCCTAGATTCATTATCGTGACCTTCTAATCATTCTTAAAATTTGAGAATGATTCAAATCTTTTCCTTAACCATACCCAAAACCTAGATGACTATATTCTCTCAAGGAACCATATCTCCCAAGTCCCTAAATTATTCTCTTTGATTTACTCGAATCCTTACTATTCTCTAATTTGTGTTGTCACAATTTTATTGCCTTAACTAGCGACTATCATTCAAAACCATATCCGTGATTTATTTTCCTACTATCTAAATCACAATTTTCTAATGCATGTTTGTGTTGAACATCGTTTCCTTGACTTGATCGTATTTTCTTATCGATATAACCTATACCTTCTTAACCCTACTTATCCAAGTTATTTCTTAATTTCGAGGACGAAATTCTTGTAAGTCGGGTAGGATGTAAACTCTCTAAATTTTACTACAAATTTTTTTAAATTTAATTGGTATTGGTTCATTTTTTTTCGTATTTGCTCGTCGAGTGCGAATATGTGCGAGGTACATATTTTAGAAAAAGTTTTTATTATAGAGAAGTATAGTTTTCAAAATAATATAAGCAAATTATTCTTAACTACTTAAAGTTGTGAAAAGCGTCACGTCGAGATTTTTCCAAAATGTTATTTTATTTTTATTTTAGTTTATAGTTCAAATATAGTAGTAATTTAGAAAAACAATAATTTTGTAAATATTTGTATGCAAGGTACATGAATCTAATTCATGTATATACTTTAAATTCTAATTTTTGAAATTATTATTATATTATATTTTTTAAATTCTAAAAAGTTAATTTTAAACAAGTTTATTATGAATAAATCGAAAGTTGATTTTATTGAATAAATTTTATATAGTTTTTGAATTAAAAATAAGACTATTTACTTTTATTTTTGAGAGATATATTTGAATTGAATTTTAAAGTTGTTTGAATTAAGAGGGTGATTTATCCATTGGAATTTAAACTAATCCCAATCATTATCCAATTAGGAGCTTCACCCCCTATATATAGGGAGCCTCCTCATGATTTCTTCTACAAATTTCCACCACAACATGAGTGCATCGTGTCGGTGTCCAATTCCAATAGATTATCTTTGTACTTGTACATCTCGTCATCCTCCATGTCGACAACTCTGGCACGGCAATTATCCTGTCCCTAGCCCTGACCCTAACTCTATACCCCGTCATCCCCGATCCAGCCTCCACCACATCAGCCACCGTCACCACCTTGGCCCGGCCACCCGACCAAACGTCATCATCACCACCACTACCAACACATCAATGTCCCCGTCTATCTCCAGACCCGCATTCCGACCCCCATCGACGACTACTCCTACAACCAGAGTCGACCAATGTCCCCACCACCGTGGCTGTCCCAGACCGTCTCCCGACCTCGGATGTTCCTGTCTCCACCATCCTGATATCACTCTGGCCATCTTCCCACCGCCATACACCTCTGGTCATCTCCCGACCAAAGCAATACCACCGCACCCCAAAACCCTACCAACCATCACACACCATCACTGTTGACACAAAGTCACAGTCCACCAAATATTGATAACATTGACTAAATATTGCTTGTAATAATTCAATACGACACACGACGACTACATCCAGCTCAATCCAGACGACAGCTCAGTTCTGCAAATACAAGTCGTTTTTGAGTCTGTATTTTTATATTTATTGAGTCTAGACTATTGTAAGCTGAGTTGTGCTGAGCTCTTGAGACTTAACCCATAACCTACCCAAAATCCATAAGCTCCACTCATCCAAATAAGCCCATTGGACCTTAGGACCCATTCTGTGCTCTGGAGACAGAGTTCGGGCTGAACTCTGCCTCCACACAGAGTTCGGGCCGAACTCTGTCCCCTAAAAATCAGTACCCTAATTTTTAGGGTTGGCTGGTTGCTAGTTGTCCAACGGCCAAATTTTTGAAAAATCCTACCAGAATTCTAGACGAATTCTGCCTGCTAATACCCTATAAATAGGCCATGAATTCTCTCATTTTCATTCATCCAATCTTCTCTTCTCTTCTCTCTTAAGCTCAATACAAGCCATGCCCTTCTTTATCTACTAGCAACAAGCTTCCTAAGCCTCGAGTGCTCAGCATCTCTCAGTTAGGAGTCTTGGGCAAGAGTTCAAGAAGTCGCTTGGAAAATTCCAAGCATCGCCACTGCGATCCTTTGTAAGAAGTTGACGTGCTCTTCTGAAGAAAGGCACGGTGTGTAACTACTATTTCACAAATAGTGGATTTAATCCTGAGCTAGAGTTCTCAGGCCTGGACTAGTCCTCCACGAGGGAAACCAGGTTAAAATCGGTTGTGTTTGCGTATGCTTTCTTGCTCCTTATTTATTTCCGCATTTACTCTGATTAATTTAGATTGTGAAAGAGTTTAAATTTTTAATTGGCTATTATCGCTATAAACTCTATTTACCCCCCTCTAAAGTTGCCATCTGTTCTTCAATTGGTATCAGAGCTCTGTTCTCTTTACAAGGACTTACATCCTCGAGCTGATCCATGGCAACCACACAATCCTTGATTTCCAATCACGGTGAAGGACAGTCCACTCATAGGCCTCTCCTATTTGATGGAACTAACTACACGTATTAGAAAACAAGGATGAGCTTTTATCTCAAGTCGCTAGACTTTGACCTGTGGACTATCGTCACTGACGGTTACAAAAAGCCCGCCAGGATAGTTGTCAATGGTGATCTCGTTGAGAAATTACATGAAAAATATTCTGACAAGGAGAAGAAATAGGCAAGTCTAGACGCGAGAGCTATTAATGCTTTATTCTGTGCTATAGACAGGAATGAGTTCAACAGGGTCTCTACATGCACCACCTCTCATGAAGTATGGAGACTTCTAGAAGTGACGCATGAAGGAACCACCCAAGTCAAGGAATCAAAGATAAGCCGTCTCACTCAAGAATATGAGGCTTTCAAGATGAAGCCAAATGAGACGATCACGCAAATGTTCACAAGATTCCTCGACATCATCAATCCTCTATCCTCGCTCGGCAAGCAATATTCAAATTTCGAGAAGATTCGCAAGCTACTTAGGGGACTACCAAAGATTTGGAACCCTAAGGTGACAGCCATCATAGAAGGAAATGATCTCACAACCATGTCCATGGAGACCTTGATAGAAAAGCTGATGACTCATGAGCTTGACCTCAAGGACTTCGAAGAGCCTGCTCCTAAGGCTAAGGAGATCGCACTCAAAGCTCACCGACGGAGGGCTGACCCCGAAGAGACGGATGACGACAACTCGGAAGGTGACGATCAAGCTCTCCTCGTCCGCAACTTTAAGAAATTCCTTCGCTTCAATCGAAGAAAGAAGGAACCTCAAGAAGACAACGAAGAAGAGCCAACCTGCTATGGTTGCAAGAAGATGGGACATGTCTAAAAAGATTGTCCATACTTAAAGAAGAGCAACCGTTATGAGAAGCCATACAAGAAGACTTCCTCAAAAAAATATGCCAACACAAGCATTTGGCATGAAAGCGAAGCTAGTGACTCCGAGGAAGAAAAGGACTCTCCTCAAGATACGGCTAATGTGTGCCTAATGGCAACGTCCGACAAGGTATCAAACGAAACTCTTGATGACTTCACTTTTGATGAACTTGGCGATGCTTTCACCGATTTACTTAATGATCACAAAAAGGTCATTGGTAAATACAAACATGCCAAGGACAAGATCAAAAATCATGAAGTCGAAATTCAAAGACTTTCTCTATTACTTGATAATATTAGAGACACTTCACCCACGGATGTCACAGATGAGGTGTCTAAGCTTAAAATAAGCTTACATGATGCCGAAGCACACATTGAACAACAAACACAAGAAATCACAACACTCAACACGGAGCTTGCAGAAGAAAAGAGTAGACACAAGATTTCTATTGCTAAGATATTTGGTTTGAATGCTAAGGTTACTGAACTGCAGGCTGTCTCTAAGAAACTAGAGACTAAATTGGGTAAACAGGTTGTTCAACCTCAAACCCAATCTCATGAGACACACACAAAGCATGACACTACTCATTCTAGTCAACCACGTCATCCACCTACAATACGTAATCATGCTTACATATACACACACTTTCACAAAGGACACAAACCACATGCACGTAGAAATAATTATCATATGTCACAAAATCATCATGCTACACATAGATACAATCATCATCATGTTGCACAAAAACTACATCACTATCACTCTACATATAGACATCATCACCATGCTACTCCATATAGACAATATAACCATGCCACTCCACATCACTCTACACATAGTCATCATCCACATGCTAATTCTACATATCATCATACTTCTCCTCATCACTCTACTTATAGACATCATCAGCATGCTCCTAATATAAATAGGAATGCTATATGTACTTATTATGGTTTACATGGACACATTTTACCATAATGTAGAATTAGAAGATTAGTAGATAGAAAGATATATGCATGGTTTCCAAAAACTAACTTTTCAGGACCCTCAAGAACTTGGGTACCAAAGGTCACATCTACTCTTGATGTAGGTGGACCTTCCCCCCTCAACTAAAAGTAAGTGGATTCTCGATAGTGGATGCTCGCGGCATATGACGGGAGACGCGAATCTTTTCGCATCACTATCGATGAAGAGAGAAGGATATGTATCCTTCGGCAACAACCTAAAAGGTTATATTATAGGTAATGGTATTATCGGTCATCCTCCCTCTCCCGTAATAAAGGATGTCTGCCTAGTGACCGAGTTAAAGCATAACCTGCTCAGCATTAGTCATCTTGCTGACCATGGATATGACATTAACTTTGGACAAAATAAATGTTTTATTTATGATAGGTCAACGGGAGACATCGCTTTTGAAGGGATAAGAGAGGATAACATTTATATTTTCTATTTATCTAGAGATACTAACAATGCAGGTAGATGCCTATATGCTCATAAAGATGAACGATTACTATGGCACCAGCGTCTTGGTCATGCCAATATGGATACTATATCCAGGATATCGACCAAGAAGCTAGTTAGAGGCTTGTCCGATATCACATTCAAGAAGGACACGGCATATGCCGAATATGAATTGAATAAGGCAACCAAGTCCTCATTTCATTCCATTAACTCTGTAGGCACTACTAGACCCCTGCAACTACTCCATATGGATTTATTTGGCCCTAGTAGAGTAGCCAGTCTTGGTGGAAAACTCTATGCCTTTGTTATTGTTGATGACTTTTCAAGATTTACTTGGATTTTCTTTCTTACAAATAAAAGTGATGCTATTTCGATTTTCAAGATTTTTGTTAAGAAAGTTCAAAACGAAAAAGGCTACATGATTATTCGAATCCGAAGTGATCATGGAGGCGAATTCAAAAATTCTGATTTTGAAAAGTTTTGTGATTCAAATAGTTTTGATCATGAGTTTTCTTGTCCAAGAACTCCTCAACAAAATGGTGTTGTAGAGCGGAAGAATAGGACTCTTGGCGATATGGCTAGAGTCATGTTGAACAAGTTTTCACTTCCGTAATACTTTTGGGCTGAAGCTGTCAGTACAGCATGCCACATTTTAAATAGGGTGCTTATTCGTCCCATTACGAAAAAAACACCCTATGAGCTTTGGTTTGGGAGAACTCCAAATGTTTCTTATTTTAGAGTTTTTGGCTGTAGATGTTTTATCCTTAACACCAAAGACAACTTAGGCAAATTTGATGCCAAAGCTGACGATGGTATTTTCTTTGGCTATGCTGCCAAGAGCAAGGGATATAGAGTTTTTAACAAACGTTCATTAATTGTGGAAGAGTCTACAAATGTGACTTTTGATGAAAATAACAGTACGGCAACTACTCTTGATGATGATGTTGAGCCATCAACTTCTACTCCAATGAATACCACAACCGAAACCAATTCTCTGGAGGGCTTGCCAAAGAAATTCTCTTTCAAGCCGTAACATCTAGAAAATTTGGTGATCGGTGAGGTTTCACGTGGAGTAACTACTAGATCATCATTAAGAGACTCTATTGCTAGCACTGCCTTTATTTCACAAATTGAGCCGAAAAAAATTTTAGAAGCTTTCAATGATGAATTTTGGATTTCTGCTATGCAAGAGGAACTCAACCAATTCGAAAGGAGCCAAGTATGGGAACTCGTTCCTAGACCGGCTAATCACTCGATTATTGGTACTAAATGGGTTTTTAGAAACAAAGTGAATGAATATGGTTCAGTCACACGCAACAAAGCTCGTCTAGTAGCCCAAGGATACAACCAAGAGGAAGGTATCGACTACGATGAGACGTATGCTCCTGTTGCTAGATTAGAATCTATTCGGATGCTTTGTGCATTTGTAAATTTTCAAAATTTCAAATTATTTCAAATGGATGTTAAAAGTGCTTCCTTGAATGGATTTATTAAGGAGAAAGTTTATGTAAAACAACCCCCTGGTTTTAAAAATCATAAATTTCTCGACCACGTGTTCAAGCTAAAGAAAGCGTTGTATGGCCTCAAACAAGCCCCTAGAGCTTGGTATGAACGGCTAAGCAATTTCTTGCTTGAGAAAGATTTTTCAAAAGGGAAAATTGACACCACACTTTTCATAAAATCTTTCAAGGACACTATTCTTTTAGTACAAATTTACGTAGATGATATTATATTTGGCTCTACTGATGAAACCCTTTGTCAAGATTTTGCCAAGTATATGCAGACCGAGTTTGAGATGAGCATGATGGGGGAGCTCACCTACTTTTTTGGACTGCAAGTCAAACAAATGTCAAATGGAACATTCATCTGTCAGTCGAAGTATACAAAGGACATACTGAAGAAATTCGACCTTGACAACGTCAAACCCATCAGCACTCCAATGGCTACTTCAACCAAACTTGAACCAGATGATAGCGACAAACCTGTAGATCAACATAAGTATCGAGGTATGATAGGCAGTCTACTCTATCTTACTGCAAGTCGCCCTGATATTAAGTTTAGCGTTTGCCTGTGTGCTAGATATCAAGCAAATCCTAAGGAATCACACATAACCGCTGTTAAGCGTATCTTTCGATACCTTAAGGGTACGGTTACAGTGGGCCTATGGTATCCCAAGTCAATATTATTTGACCTCATTGGTTACTCTGATGCTGATTTCGTCGGATGCAAGGTCGACCGTAAAAGTACGAGCGGTACGTGTCATTTATTAGGAAAGGCTTTAGTCTCTTGGTTTAGCAAGAAGCAGAATTTTGTCGCACTATCCACAACAGAAGCTAAATACATCGCAGCTGGGCGTTGTTGTGCACAAATTCTGTGGATGAAGCAAACCCTTGAAGACTACAACTTATCTTTCATGCACATTCTAATATTTTGTGACAACACTAGTGCTATAAATCTCACTAAGAACCCCATTTGTCACTCACGCACGAAGCACATTGAAATACGACACCACTTTTTGCGTGATCATCAGCAAAATGGCACGATTAACTTAGAATTTATTGACACTGATCATCAGTTAGCAGATTTCTTTACAAAATCATTATCCGAAGAGCGCTTCAATTTTCTTTGTCGTGAACTTGGAATTTTAGATGAAGCTGTTATAAATTAAAATCAAACCTACGTACGTATCGAGTATACCGTGATTCTCTTATGATGAATTTGCTGTGGATACAAGCCGAAAGGGTCCTTCTGACAACAAGGCGTAAAAGCCTAAGCGACACGGTGCACTAGTCCTCAGGACTACCGCTAGCTGGGATCCGGCCCCTGCAGCTAACCCATGGCAGTTTCAAAATATTGAATCATGATATAATTCCTTATTTATTATACGATTTATTTTCATTTATTACATGCTGAAATACTATTCTTTCAACTTCACTTTGCTGCTTCGAGTTCACTCTTTGTTACTCTTTGTTTTACTTCATTGGATCTTTTCTTGTATTTATACTCATGTTCATTTTGGTCTTTCTAACTTAACCATTTTTTACTCCATATTAGCCTGATTCCTGTTCTGTGACAAGGATCCGGAATTTGGGTCGAACTCTGCCCTTACCAGAGTTCGGGCCGAATTCGGCCTGACTGTTCCAGAACCGGGAACAGTCTCAGCCGTTGATCAAAATTTAGATCCAATGGCCATTATTTGCTCCGAATAGTTGGAAACCCTCACATATTTTCGGTTTCCCCTCCTTTTTTTCCTCATTACCGCCTTTTCCACTTCTTAAACATCTTTCTCTCAAAACCCTAACCCTAATTTCTCCTCTCTAGAGCTCATTTCTTCCCCAAACTCAAGGAGAAGGCTTCTTTTTCAATTCTTCTTCATTGTTCATCACTAGTTTAAGGTATAATTTCATACTTTTCTATATCTCAATTTTCTTCATTGTCTTTATTGTGTTATGGCTCCATGTTTGTTCAACCGCGGAAAGAGACTTCGGACCGAGGGAGCATCCTCGTCGAATGCTCCTCCTCGCGTTAAACCGCCCGTTGTACCACCCGTTGCACCGGTCGTTGAACAACAACCACCAATCCATCCGTTGTTCAATCATCCACGTCCACATGATCCAAACACTTTTGATGACCGAATTTTTGTATCACTAGACGCATCAAATGATTGGTTTAGTGATTTTCGGACACGTCCGGTGTTTGCGGGACACCCTATCAACTTTACTATATTCTCACAATATGATGCACTTTTTCATGACCTTTGCCTTGATGAACTTGTTACCATAAATTCGGTCATTTATCATAGTGCTATTCAAATGTTCTACTACAACTTAACCTATGATGATACTCATATTTATTCATGAGTTGTGGGAATCGATATCTCTTTTGACGATTTCGAATTGGCCGAATATCTTGAGCTTCAAGAACCCAACTCATGGGAAAAGCTTGTTGAAGCTAGATCATTTCAATTTCCCGAAGGAATTTGACTTGAAAGCTTCAAGGACGACTTGTATAGCCCTAACACACGTCCTCGTAAGCTTTTGGCTAAATTCCTCAATCCCTATTTCTATGAACTTTATCGGATCATTTTCAACACCATTCTACCCAAAGCGGGTTCTACCGATGAAGTCACTTATTTTGAAATCTTGACCTTATACCATCTCCACTTCCATGTTCCCTTTAATCTTCCACGCACAATGATAGATTGGATGATTAATTGTAGGAAGAAACCAAGATCTTTGGTTTATGCATTATACCTTCCTATAATTTTTCGTGCATTTTATGTACCCCTTGATGAGTGTCCATTTCTACTTGCCCCTGCCTTCCTCTCTAAGGCAAGGAGGCTTCAGGCGGCCGTTGGCTCACCAGTAGTGTCTGAGCATTCTGATGATGAGCCAGATGCCCATCCTCTCAGACAGAATCCTCCTTATCCTCATGCCACTCTCGAGTCTCTACAGACTATGCTCCGAGATTACTTCACTTTGGAGGACGATCGTTGGACTCAGCTGGATTACCGGACTACCTTGCAGATGAGTGCCATCAGCAACTCGCTGCACGATATTCGGTATTCCATGTCTCGCCATCCTTCCATGCTCATTCCTATGGAGCGAGAACCTGGTCGTGAGGGATTTCGTATCGATGACCCTTGGATTCGTCGTTACATGGATCCGGATACGGCATTCGTGGACCCACGTCGCTCATTTACTGATCCATCAGACGACGCTGGGCCTTCACGTGCTCGATGATGGATATGGACTACTCTTGCTACTGCTACTGAGGATCATAGATTATAGTTTATGTATTTTGATTTTAGTTGCTTTCATGTACTTGGTTTGTATTAGACTTATTATGAGTTGTGACTCTTGAGACATTTGGTCGTTATATCAGTTTATATGCAGTTTTTTCTCTTTTGGTGTGTTTGCCAGTTATTACTTGTTTATCTTATATTGCTAAATGCCAAAAGGGGGAGATATGTATATTCTATATACTTTTTATATGTGTTTTTGGAAGAATGTTATTAACAGGCCACCAAGATTCACAGCATTATTTACGGGGGAGCTATTCTTAAGCTCGGCACTAATTATGGGGGAGCTATGCTTTTTGTCTTTACATGTGTCCAGGTATGAATATTGAATATACAATTATTATTTTGTCAATTATCAATATGGGAGAGATTGTTGACACAAAGTCACAGTCAACCAAATATTGATAACATTGACTAAATAATGCTTGTAATAATTCAATACGACACACGACGACTACATCCAGCTCAAGCCAGACGACAGCTCAGTTCTGCAAATACAAGTCATTTTTGAGTCTATATTTTTATATTTATTGAGTCTAGACTATTGTAAGCTGAGTTGTGCTGAGCTCTTGAGACTTAACCCACAACCTACCCAAAATCCATAAGCTCCACTCATCCAAATAAGCCCATTGGACCTTAGGACCCATTCTGTGCTCTAGAGACAGAGTTCTGGCCGAACTCTGCCTCCACACAGAGTTCGGGCCGAACTCTGTCCCCTAAAAATCAGCACCCTAATTTTTAGGGTTGGCTGGTTGCTAGTTGTCCAACGGCCAAATTTTTGAAAAATCCTACCAGAATTCTGGCCGAATTCTGCCTGCTAATACCCTATAAATAGGCCATGAATTCTCTCATTTTCATTCATCCAATCTTCTCTTCTCTTCTCTCTTAAGCTCAATACAAGCCATACCCGTCTTCATCTACTAGCCACAAGCTTCCTAAGCCTCGAGTGCTCAGCATCTCTCAGTTAGGAGTCTTGTGCAAGAGTTCAAGAAGTCGCTTGGAAAATTTCAAGCATCGCCACTGCGATCCTTTGTAAGAAGTTGACGTGCTCTTCTGAAGAAAAGGCACGGGGTGTAACTACTATTTCACAAATAGTGGATTTAATCCTGAGCTAGAGTTCTCAGGCCTGGACTAGTCCTCCACGAGGGAAACCAGGTTAAAATCGGCTGTGTTTGCGTATGCTTTCTTGCTCCTTATTTATTTCCGTATTTACTCTGATTAATTTAGATTGTGAAAGAGTTTAAATTTTTAATTGGCTATTATCGCTATAAACTCTATTCACCCCCCTCTAGAGTTGCCATCTGTTCTTCAATCACTGTCACCTTCACGCGACCCCAAGGAAGAAAACCTCACCTGAGCCTCCTCCCGCGAACCTTTCTAACTGACCTCCTCAGCCCTGGCTCGCGAGTGCCTCCATCCATCGCCCCACTAGATCTGCCCACGCCGGCAACATCAGCCACCGCCCCGCGCCCTCGGCGACTACCCCGACCATGAGTTCGCCGAGGCGCGCTTCCCCGCGATACTCCCCCTCTCTCTGCCTTCTCTGGCTAGATCCGTAGCCGGATTTCCCCGCGTGCCTGCTGCTCTCTCCCGCTCTCTCTCTTGGCTCTCCTCCTCCTCTCCGCTCCTCATGTCCTCTCCTTCTTTTGTTCATTCTTACTTTCTTTCTTTTTGTTTTCTCTTTCTTCCCTTTCACTTAAAGCGAAAACAACAATGTTCTGTTCCTTCAAAGGAGAACAGAGCTAAAGCTCTGTTGTTTTGTTCTTTTTCATATGTATTTTTTATTATTCTATTTTTTTAATTATTATAATTATGTCTTGAATACTTGTTTTGATTCAGGTTTCCTTTTATTTCTCTCTTCTCGATTATTAACTTTATTATTATTATTATTATTATTATTATTATTATTATTATTATTATTATTATTATTATTATTATTAAATTTGGTCACTACTTTAAATATTAATTACCTATTATTAATAAGCTATTAACATACCTCCAAATTATATTATTGTATTATTATTTTTGAGTATTTTAAATATGGTTTGGACTTAAAAATATTATTTTAACTTTCTAGCTATTTTCATGGAGAGTTTTCACCACAAATTACTTTGACAAATTTAATTTTGTCCTAAATCTCCTTCTAGATTTTATGTTTTCTAAAAATATCTTAAATACAATGAATATTAGCCTTCTCAAATATTTATTCTAGTTAACAAAATTTAGTTTTGACAAAATTAGAGTTTTAGCCAAAAACGATTTTCTCGGCTCAAGTATTTTTCTATAATTATTTTGACTCATAAAAACTATTTTTCAAGTACTATAAATAGTTTTCTAAATCATATATATTATTTTATTTGTATCCATTTTTACTTGATTATCCTCATGTCTATAACTAATCCCCTTATTCCTATTCTATTGCCAATTCCATACCACCTTATGTTGACCCTAACTAAACTGATCGTTCTAGACCCGATGGAATAGACCATGCCATCATCAGGGGCCGTTTTGCATAGTTATAACACCGTAGTCCTATTCAGTGCCACATTGATTATCGCAGCACACTGGACGCGACACTAGGCAAGATACCTTGCCATTTGTTGTCTATTTTACTTTAGCTTATATACATACATTAAATTATTATTTCTTTTTCTGCAAAATAAACTATGCTAAATTATCATAATTAGATAGATTATACTGTGTAGTTCTATTTTCTGTACTTATTATTTTTATGCATATTAACCTTAGATTTAAGGGACCACCCTTGTTTGTGTTGCATTCATTGGCCCAAACACGTTTTTGCCATGAAGTCGCGAGTCGCGTATAGAACTCGGACATGCGTGACTGACTGGCCACCAGTACGTATAAGCCGTATGATAGGATTAACCGCTAATAATATTGCATGATAGTTTGACTTAGCGGTTATAGAGTTTATGTGCTATTAAGGCAACATATAGGCATTGGGTGAGGAGTGTTTGCAAAAACAAAAGTATGAACTTTATTTCAACAAACTTTGTAAAGAGATTACAAAATTTTTGGGAAAGTACAACTGTAGAAATCCAATCTAGATGACGATTGCTTTATCCCTTGGACGATGTGAACTTTTGAAGACGATAGCCTCAGAAGTTGAAGGCAAAAGCCTCGGAAGAATGCAGCAGCACTTAGGCAAGAACTCCTGAACTCTCTGATATTTTTGAACTTTTATATCTGATCTCCTTGAATGAAGACTTGGAACTCTATTTATAGAGTTCTGGAAATAACTAACTTTTAGTTATTCTGAATGGCGCAAGTTAGATTGTGCATGCACTGGATTGTGCAGCATTAGACTGCGCAGGCAGTTGTCTGATCGGGGGCCAACTGTCTTGGACACATGGCATCATTTGATTAAAATGCGCATGATCGTGTACAGACGGTTGCCACGTAGTGAACAATTGATGACATGAATGCCACGCGTACATTTGTCAGTTGTCATGATGAAGTGCGCAACCTGAATTGCGCTGACTTCAGATTGCGCGAGGTTGGACTGCGCAATAGAGTGCCTGGCCGATTGCGCTACATGTACAGCTGTCCTCGAGCGCTGTGCGACACAATAAACGAACAGTCTCCGTATTCTCCGTGCTGTCAGTAGTCAGAAGATCTGATTCTGTCAGATAATGATGACATTTGCCACGTCAGCTTGCGCGCTTGAGAGTGTGCGCAGTCCAGTCTGCGCAATCTAAATGATGCGCAATCTGACTCCTGCGCAGTTCATTTGAAAGATGCATTTCTTGATTTTCATGACTTTGTTGATGGGTGCAACTTGATTTTTTAGGACCTACAAGACCCCCTTCAAAGTTTTCGAAAGTTGAATTTATTCAAAATTTTGAAATACTTTGAATTTTGAACTTTAAATCAAGTTGAGCATATGATGAGCTGTCTGCGCAATCGGATGAACCAGCCCTAATTATTCGGCACAATCTGAGGCGGCCATTGCTTTTTGAAAAGCTATAAATAGTTCCTTTCGTCCTTCATATTATTCTTTACTTGTGTTCATTGTGCTTGAGAGAGAGAAATCCCCGAGCCTACTCCGACTTTCTTCTCCGTCGATCTTTCATGGCTCCCAAGCGCTCCTCCGCCGCCGACAAGGGCAAGGCCCCCGCCGAGTCTTCAACTCGGGTTGCGCCACGTCCTTTCCGTCACGAAGTTGTGCACCCTGCTGTACAAGGTAGATAACCCAATCGAAAATCCTTTTTAGGGTTTTTTGACATAACTGAACCTTGAACCCTATCTCTTTTTAGAGATTCGGTCATATTGCATCACCCTTTTTAGGGCTTAGGTTGCACGAACCTAATATTCTTCATTTTTATGAAGAATATCTTCTCGCGCAATCGGTTGAATTGTGCTGGCAAAAGTCAGCGCAATCGGCTGATTTGTGCAAGATTATCAGCACAAACTATTATTTTGCGCCAGCTTTGTCAGCGCAATCTGATACTTGCGTAAGCTTTGTCAGCGCAATCTGATGCTTGCACAAGCTTTGTCAGCACAATCTGATTTTTGCGCAATCTGATGTTTGCACAATCTGATAACAGAATCTCTGACTTGACTTGTACTGAATTTTGTTTTTTTTGTTTGATACAGTTGATACCAGAGAGGATCCTGAATATGAAACCTTCGTAGGGACTCTTGCAGAATCAGAATTTAAAGAGGACTTGTCCCACGTACTCTTCCCACAATATGCCCTTCCATCCTCTCGCCAAGCTATCTTGATAGCATAGGACAATGAGACCTTGTTAAGTCTGATGAATGGACAGCCTTTGCAGTCTGCTGACGCCATCACCCACAAGAAACCTATATTCCTATTTGGTGAAGCCATTGACAAAAGTTCTCAGCCAAGACCCCGTGTTGAGCAGAGAACTTTCCAAAGAAAAGAGAAATTGATCATGTTACCAGACATTGCTAGATGCCTCCCTCTAGCACGATATGCTCATGCAAGCCATCCCAGGAGGATGGATTGGGACATTACTCCTCTTCAACATGCACGGACAGGAAAGATCTGTGTCAAGAAAGGCCCGCACAATAAAGACATGTTCTATAGCTCTTCTGAGCGACACAGTTCTTTACTCAAAGGGTTGAAGCCAGGGTGCATCCCTCCAGAGAACTCCTCTTTATTACTGCCTGTGAGGACTCCAATCTTTGCGAATGAGTATGCAAAAGCTGAGGGCAGATATCCGGATCAGGATATTCGGCTAACCGGTCTGGTGAACCCAGACATCAAGAGATGGAGCTGTATTGCCAACTGGATATTGGTCCAGTTTGAAGACAAACTCAAAGAGATCGAGCTTTATAATACGGTACATGCTACCGTATATAGATTCCTCCCAAATCCTCATCTGTTTTTGGCCTTGGCAGAGAGGTATAACTACAGGACAGGGACGTTTATGATGCCTTGCGGGGAGATGGGATTGGCCCTCCACGAGATGAAGTATATCTCGTGTTTACCAATGGAAGATTTTCCTTACGAGGAGTACATCCCAACCAACGACGAGTTAGATAGACTCCGTCGAGAAAATTCAAAGATGGTAGCAGTCTTCGACGAACTACTGTGCCATTATAACATATGGTCTCTATACTACAAAAGCGGCTCTTCTGGCACATGCTATTCATCAAAATGGTTGACTTATCTTTTTCTTAACCATATTATTGAGAAAGACCAAAGATCATGATTCATGCAACCCGGATTTCTTCCAACCCCTCAGCAACAGCGAAGTGATCAGTCTGATAGAAGAGAATAAGAGAATGGATATCAAAGTTACTGATGAACATCAATACCCTTCTCTCAAGGATGGAGACTATGTTGAAAGCTTTATAAGAATGGGCTACAGGTCCATGTCTAAAGAAGCTCAGCTGGCAGGATTTTTGACATACTGGCTCCGACGATTTGTCGTGCCCGGAGCGAGCGCCATGGACCGCTTCCACCGCGGTGTTCTTTTTGCTGCCGTCCGGTTAGTCTTCGGCTACCGGATGGATTTACTCTCAGTGATGACTTATAGAATAAATGCAGGTCTTCGTCTGTATGTTGACTCCATGCTCAAGTGTAAGGGTGATAAGGGGAACTTCCCTAGACTGGAGTTGCCTTACACTTATTTACTCGGATGGTTGCTCTTACACCATCCGACATTGATGAACCCTGCCATGGGAGCAGTTGGTGGCAGTTTTCTGCGCAGATTCTCACAGGACAAGTGGATATATACTAGCCTGAAGGACTGCAGATGTACCCTGAACCTTGGCAAAGGATGGAATTTTTATTGCTCTCCTCCTCCAACTGGTTATGAATTTATGGCACCAAATCTGGTTGACCTTGGGAGGCAACCAATAGGTAGAGCAGCTTTTGAATGGCTGAAGACGATCAGACCATCGCACTTGGTGTACAGATTTGAAGAGGAGTGCTATCTTGAACCATATTTGCCGAGTCGCTTCGCTCGTCAATTTGGTTATGACCAGTTCCATGTGGGCAATGCTATCACTTGCCTGCAAAGAAATGGGTATCTGATCGATGGTGCCAGAGCGTGGGCCTACTACAACGCTCGAGACACAAAGACAGTATTCTCAATGCCAAACAAGGATAATAATGGCCCTAGAATGTTATATACATATTCATTGTTTTATACTGCTGCAAATACTTTTGCTGAGAACTATAACCTTGTTGATAGTTTTGCAACAGCAAATCGTCTGAAGAAAGGAACGACTGATATATTAGCTCCAAATAACGACGAAGAACATGAACCAGTGGATGATCCATTGGAAGCCTCCAGGGAAGCAAACTTCCCTGAGGAAGTCAACCAACCGTTAAGAGTTTCTTTGAAGGTTATTAAATCTTCGGCCAAGGAGAAGAGGAGAAGGAGAGAAGAACCTTCTTCTCCAGTTGCGAAGAAGAAATTGATCTTGGAACATTCTTCAGAGAAGATTACTCCTAGATCGCAATCTCGGCAGCTGGCTGAGACAATCCAACGGGAAGAAGCAGCTACACCGACCTCTGTTCAAAAACAGGTCGAGGTAATAACTGTAGAGAGTCCTGAGAGGCCTCTGCATAGAAAGAAGAAGCTGGCCCACAGAAGAAGAAAAGAAACAGTCTCTCCTCCAAGGCAAGTCTTGTCTTCGATAGTGGTGAACGCTGCAGCTGGAATCACCAAGCCATCTCCCACTCTTGTTTCTGAGTCTGGGCATAAAACTCCTAGTCTAGAACAGAGGGAGGAGATTGAGCAGAGGGAAGAGGTTGACCAGAGAAATGAGGCCGTAGAGCCCAGAGGAGATATTGCAGAGACAGAGCACGAAGTTTTGCGATCTTCTTTACCAGTGATGGAGACTACTCAACCTCCTGCCACGCCAGGAGCAATCGGTGAGGAGGAGGATCATTTGATGATCGAGGCTTTAAATGACTGTGACTTCGGCTTACAGGATTATGTTGATCAAACCACTGTAACTGCCAGTAGGGAGGCACCGGAGGAAGATAAAAATGAGGAGAGTTCATCATCTGAGGATATTGAGGATACACAGGATCCTGAAGGGGATGGTGAAGGGCATGTGTCTCCTAAAGCTGCTGATGACACCTTGGATCCTGAAAAGGATGTTGAGGTGCAGATATCTTCTGAAGCTGCTGATGATACCTTGGATCCTGAAAAGGATGTTGAGGTACAGGCATCTCCAGAAAAGATAGCAGACGAAGAAATGGCCTTGGAAGAAACTCCTGCTGTTGATCCCCAAGGTATAGAATGAAATTAGCAATCTTCTTTTAATAGATTGATAGCTGACATCTTTATTCTTATCCATACAGAACTCGGATCTTCTCCAGCTCCTCCAGTGTGCATGGACATAGTGCTTGCAATGACAATAGCTAGCAGCAGTCGTCACTTGTCATGTGGCTCTGAGGCAGGCAGTAGCCAGGCAGTAATGTCTGAAGCTACTTCTGCTAGGCTGGAATCCATTCCAATAGATGACAGGCCCATTGCCGAATTAAGCCATGGTAAGATCTGCTTTCACTTTTTGATCTTTTTTGATAGTAGCAAATGATAGTCAAAATGACAAAATTTTAATTTTGCAGAGGAACAACCGGGAGGAGCAGCCAGCTCTTCTTTAGTTCCCTTATTCAAATAGCCCTCCGTCCAAGTACAAGAGACTGAACATCCTGCCGCTTCATCGTCAGCAGGAGTAGCTGCTACTCCTGGTGCTTTGGCTACCAATCAGTTTGTCGTCAAGTCATTTACCAAGTTTTTCTTTGATTCATTGGGGCCTTTAATAAATAGAGTGATGGAGAAAGAAGAAGTTGATTTTGTCACGCCCCGCTCTTGTAGGAGCGATCGTCCTCGCTAAGGCGTGATGCCGCACGGGCCTAGGTTGCGCCCGTGCAAGGCCAAGTCCAGAAACGGCCGATTTGAGTTCTAGGCCACAGAGTCGCACAGAGTGTCCCCATTTGCAGCGGAATATAAATGAACACAATTGAAGCGAAACCAAATTCTTTATTGATATTCAACAAGTTTACAAGCGGCATAGGCCGATATTACAAGTCGCTCAAGCTCTCTCTCTCTCTGAAACATAAAAGGCGTGCCAAGTGGCTTACAAGATGGAATGATTCATGGCGATGTTCCGATACATTATGTCCCGTATATGGTGCTCCAGCTCCTTGCAACGCTCCAAGGCCCAGAGATAGCTCCGCGCCTTAGCACGTTCGATTGAAGCTCCGCACCCGCCGGCGTCTCCTGCATCCTGCAAGTAGACTGTGGGGTTATCAGTACATTGTTATGCACTGGTGGGGAGGCTAGCTCGCCCATAATCACTATTATTACCGAACACGTTCCATTTACTTGTGTGCATCTCTATCATTCATTGTCTTTCTAATCTTGCCTTAGGGTCATTTACATGGCATATGATATAACCTATCCCGTGTTACCGATTTCAAGTGTCGCATGGAAATACATGCACAACTTACCCATACTTACCGTCCGGCCTTCCCTGTTCAGAGCAAACCAAGTTAGACAACAGTTCATGTGTAATAACATAACGTAGACGCATTCTTTAACTCATTTGTACTCATTATCACTTTGGAGTGGCACATTTCAAGTCATTCAGTAGGCACTTGTTCATTTAACTTTTAACTTAGACTACTCTGATTTCAATGCAAGGACTTGCACGTGGATTGCCACCAGCAAAGCCCACTTAATCTATATGCATCGGTCGCTGGCACCACAAGCCATCCTGGACTTTCTCCTTGGTATTTTCTCACCTATCATGGCGTGCGGCTGGTTCACCCTGATAGTCTCTTGAAATATACCCCGCACTTACGTCTCTTGGTGCCCAAGCCCGCCCCCAAGCAGCCCGTAAGCCCCTTTTGGATCCGCCTAGGCCGGCATATCCCCCCTTTGATCATGCCGCGGAATCCCCTTTCACGGTCACAGCATACGCCACCCCTCGCTCGTGCCGTTGTCCACGACCATTTCGTATTTTATTATCATTTTAACTTAATGGCTGTCTTTGAGCCTTAGGCTAACCCTTAGCCTTCTTACGTTATCGACCAGGTTGGCGTCCGTACAGCGCGGGTAGCGAGCCCCGATGCACGTGCCCGTCACACCTGTCGCTAATCCTTCTTTCTTTTCTTATCTTTTCAAGTTTCCTTTCCTTTTCTTTCTTTCACTTGTTCATTAGTTCATCGATTCATTCACGTATTCATTCGTTGATTCACTTATTCGTTTGCTCTTTCATTTATACATTACACGACTCCTCGTATGGGAGTCGCCTTGGCGACCCATCGGTCCCATAGCCTTTCAATGTTGCTATAATCTACACGGTGCGACTATATTGATAGTCTTTCCGTTTCATTGTTGTAACCCATTCATTGTTTGATTGTTTGGACGTATAGGGAGCATCAACGTAGGCTTGTGCCGTAGCACGAGCATGGAGCGCGGCGAGAGTTCTCGTATTTTCCATGTTACTTTCCATATTCTATACAAGCATACAAGTTGGGATTATTCCCTTAGCTAGGTGCGTTGGGTCATTTGTTAGCATGCAAGATGTTATCGCCTAGCGATTCTCGTGTTTGTGTCCGCATTATTATGTGCATAGGCTAAGCAAAGACGGGTTCATCGGAGCCACCCACCTTAGCGATGTTCGCATCGGCCGAGCGATATTCCGAGCGCGCCTTTGAAAGTCTAAGTCTGGATTCATCCTGTCGGGCCAATGTAAGCCTTGCATCGATTCGCATCGATACTTCATCGGGACGAAGCAACTCTTCGGGTCGACGGCTCGTTTGAGTCGTTGCACTTGCCGTTTGGAATCGGCGTTCCGCTAGGGCGGAGCGGGTCACTACAGATTTCTCCACGGTTAGAGGTCCAACCTCTTTCTTAGTTAATGCCATCCGTGAGCAAGGTGACGAGGATCAGGCGACTTTTCTCGATCACATATTAGATGAGCTGGAGACCTCAACAAAGAGCTACAAAGAGCTGAACAAAGGAGAGGTAGAACTTTTGATACAAGCCGAATTTGAACGGATGTCCCAGGAGGCTATAGTTAAGAGAGTCAATTTCCAAATTCTCTTGGATACTTTCACTGCTAAGTCTGCTGAATACAATTTCAAGGTAGAAACGGTGACCTCTGTGGCTGAAAGAAAAGAGAAGAGAATTGCTGAATTGAAAGCAGAAATTGCTCGTCTTCAGGCAGAGCTGGAAAATGAGGTCACCGAACATCAAACCGCAATTCAACAACTCGGTGCTCTAGCCCAAGAAAGAGATGAATATGCTGCTGCTCATAATGCTGAAATCACTCGCCGAATGGTAACTATGCCAACCTTCAATGAAAAATCTGGGATGGAAGAAGCCAGGAAGCGAGTGATGGAATCCCGTGAAGAGCGACTGCAGACTCTGAAAAATAGATAACTGGCTTGATGACACCACCAGTTTAATAGAAAGATTTCTTGTATCTTCTTGTTTTGCAGTATGTATGTAACATCTTTCATCTTTTTTGATCAATAAAAGACATTTTTTGTGGCTCTATTATTTATTGCATATCTTGTTCAGATATAAATAATAGCGATAGAAAATAAATTCAGAGGTACAGGACATGATATATTTCTTGATTAGAAAATAATTATATTCATTATATCTGCTCAGAGGTATTGTGGACGTGGCAGAATATAATTTGTCGAATATTATTATTTCAATAGACAACTTAATCAAGAATGACAAGTTGCTGATGTGGATGATGAACGATAACGAATCATCAAAATGCGTGAACGAAATGAATCGTCGGAATGAACGGATGAACCGTCAAATGGATGGAATAAATGGATAAACCGTCAGATGGTAGTAATGAACGGATGAACCGTCGAATGATGGTAATGAACGGGTGAACCGTCGAATGATGGTATTGAACGGATGAACCGTCGAATGATGGTAATGAACGGGTGAACCATCGAATGATGGTAATGAACGGATGAACCGTCGAATAATGGTAATGAACGGATGAACCGTCAGATGATGGTAATAAACGGATGAACCGTCAGATGATAGTAATGAACGGATGAACCGTCAGATGATAATGAACGGATGAACCGTCTGATGAATGTGTTGCTTCGTTTATTTAGAGAATCTCTGCCTATAAATAGAACAGAAATCTGAAAAGAATGATCATTTCCACTTTTCAACATAAAGATGTCGTCTGGAGATGCATCCAAGAAGGCTGAGCTCGTCTCGAAGGTTGAAGCGGGCACTGAAGATCGTCCTGCCGAAGCAGTCCAGCCAAAGCAGACAGAAGCAGACGAAGGTTCGTCTGTACCTAAACCACCGCAGGATATCCTGGATTTCCTGCTTGAACCAGAAAAGACTGAAGAGGAAGAGGCCATGAGGATGGATACTTGCAAGTTCCTGGTGGGTTCCAGCAAGGATGTTCTCAGTTCTTTTACCGATTATGTCTTTGATAAGGACGGCTGTGGCCCACGTCCCAATGTTGAGAAGGATGATAATGACCTTCCTTGATATTATGTAACATCGTTTATGATGAAATAAAAATCAAACTTTATTTATGAACTGTCTGATCATATTTACATAAAATTTCCGTTACATTTATACATAGTATTTCTTGAGGAATTTGCCATTGATAGGCATCATAGCGACTCGACCGTCCAGCTCTGAGAGTTGATAGGCTCCATTTGAAAAGACTTTGCTGACAATGTAAGGACCTTCCCATTTTGCGTCGAACTTACCTTTGCTCATGTGAGTCATAGTCATGGGACGTCTGACTGTTAGAACGAGTTCTCCCTGTTGAAAGGCTCTGACTTTAACTTTGCGGTTGAAAGTCTTTGAGATGCGAGCTTGATATAGCTCAATATGCTGTTGAGCCAATAGCCGCTTTTCGTCGAGCGCTTCTAATTCTTGAAGTCGAAGAAGATCGTTGTTCTCTGTAGTGAGCTCGTTAGCAATGGAAATCCTTAAGGACGGGATTTGAAGTTCTAGGGGAAGAACTGCTTCACAACCGTACACCAAATAGAAGGGTGTAAAGCCTGTGGGGTTGCGGACCGTAGTTCGGTAGGCCCAAAGACATTCACCAAGCTTTTCACTCCAATTCCGTTTGTTAGTAGATACAAATTTCTTAAGGAGTTTAATGATAGTCTTGTTGAAAGCTTCAGCCAGTCCATTAGCAGCAGGATTATAGGCTGTAGAAGCAACGTTGTCAATCCGATGATCATCGCAGAATCTTGTGAACTTTTGACTGATGAATTGTGGTCCATTGTCATGAATGATCCTTCGAGGTACACCAAATTTATAGATGACATGGTGTTTGACGAAATTGATGATACTGCTGTTTTTGACTTCAGCCAAAGGTATAGCTTCAGCCCATTTGGACAAGTAGTCGGTTATTGCTAATATGAACCGATGTCCCTTAGAAGAAGGAGGATTGATGGGACCTATAATGTCCATACCCCAAGCTTCAAAAGGCCAGGAGGCAGCAGTCGGATGCAGGAATTCTGATGGTTGATGTATGAAATCTGCATGGATTTAACAAGCACGACATTTCCTTGCATATTCGATGGCATCTGATACCATAGAGGGCCAATAGTAACCCATGCGTCGAATGCGATCCTGTAGTTTAGGACCGGGTTGATGTGCTCCGCAGACGCCATCATGAGCTTTACGTAATACTTGCTTTGCTTCATCACCAGCGAGACAGCGCAAGAGTAGACCATCATAAGTCCGCCGGTAGAGAGTTTTAGTGGTTTGATTATAATAGAACCGGAGAGAACGTCGACGAATACTCGTGGCCTCCTTTGGATCTTCAGGGAGTATATCATGAACTACGAAGTCAATGAAAGGAGTTCTCCAATCTTCCTCGATAACATTGACTTCAGTAAGATTGCTGAACTCAATATTACGATTGTTTTCGATGCAAAAAAATTCCCGATTAGAGATGACCACCACCTGTTGTCTTTTGATAGGGATAGCTAGGACAGCTGCAAGATTGGCTAAAGCGTCTGCTTCAGTATTGCAAGCTCGGCGAACATAGTCGATAAAGAAAGCTTTGAATGATATAGCCAGGTTGATTGCTGCTTCATGGTAAGGCATTAGATCTTGATGGCGAACTTCATAGGTTCCTCTAACTTGATTAACAACCAACTTAGAGTCACCATAGACTTCAAGATATTCGATATCTAATTGCTTGGCTAATTGAAGTCCGATGAGCAGAGCATTATATTCTGCTACATTGTTGGAACAAGGCTCATCTAGAGAGTAAGCTCTTTGGATAGTTGACCCATCTGGAGAAACGAGAACAACCCCAACTCCTGCTATAATAGCACCATTGGGTCCGATTCTGGATGCATCGTCAAAGAAAAGACGCCAAGTAGGAAATTCTTCAAAGATCATATTTGATTCTAATGTCTCATCTGGAATTTCATCATAGAGTTTGGATGTTTCTGGTACAGGATGAGCCGCTAAGAAATCCGCCAGTGCTTGACCTTTGACAGATTTTTGAGGAACATATACCATGTCATATTGGGCTAGCAGAATGGCCCACATAGCCAGCCGAGAATTGAGCGTGCTAGGCTTCTTTATGAGTACCCGAAGAGGATTAACTCGGGATATGACATGAATAGTTTGACCAATAATGTAATGCCGAGTCTTTTGAACAGCGAACATAAGAGCTAGACATTCTTTCTCGACAGGACTATAACGGTGTTCGGCACCAATCATAGTACGGCTAAGATAGTAGATGGCCTGTTCATGACCTTCTTTATTCTTTTGGGCAAGTAAAGCACCCAATGAATGATCCATGGCACGGACATACATTAAGAATGGTATGCCTGATATTGGTGGCACCAAGACTGGTGGGTTCATGAGATATCGCTTGATATCGTCGAATGCTTTTTGGCATTCTTCAGTCCAAATGAAAGAGACACCTTTCTTCATCAGCTGAGTGAATGGTCTGTAGCGTCCAGACAAATTCGAAATGAATCTCCTAATGTACGCAAGACGACCTTGGAATCCTCGTAACTCTTTTAGGTTGCGTGGAGGACGCATCTCTTGAATGGCTTTGATCTTCTCGGGATCCACGTGTATACCCTTAGAGGTAATGACGAAGCCGAAAAATTTACCACTTGAGACACCCAATAATGACTTGGTAGGATTTATTTTGAGTTGATGTTGGCACATGAGATTGAATATTGTTCTCAAATCTTGGATATGATCTTCCTTCAAACGACTTTTGACAGCAATATCGTCAACATAACATTCAACAGTTTTATGCAGATGACCTCAAAAAATGGTACTCATGGCTCGTTGATAAGTTGCACCAGCATTCTTGAGACCAAATGGCATTACAGTATAGCAATAGACTCCGCGAGGTGTGCGGAAAGAAGTGTGTTTTTTATCTTCAGGATTCATCCGAATTTGATTATATCCGGAGAATCCATCCATGAAGGATATTCGCTCGAACCCACAGGTGTTGTCAATTATGACATCCGTGATGGGGAGAGAAAATTCATCTTTTGGACATGCTTCATTAAGATCTCGAAAGTCGATACAGACTCGAACTTTGTCGGTTTTCTTTAGAACTGGGACGACATTGGCTACCCAATCAGGATGTTGTTCTTCTCAGATAAAACCACAAGCGATGAGTTTTTTGACTTCATCGTCAATTGCGTCCATCATTTCTGGCTTGAAGCACCGTTGTTGCTGTTTGACCGATTTTACATTAGGCAGGATGTTCAATTTGTGAGTAGCAACTTTGGGATCTAGACCTGGCATGTCTTCATAGCTCCAGGCAAAGACATCAATATATTCTTGAATAAGAAGAATTAATTCTTGCTTATCTGTCTCGGGGAGGTTCTTGCTGATAAATATTGGACGAGGCGACCCGCTCTCTCCTACATCAATTTGAACTAATTGATCTTCAGTAGGAGGTTCCCTTTGTTCGAATCGGAGTTCCCATTGGGTATCCATCCGTTGAGCCCAAGGATCTGTTTCGGGATTTTCTTCAATGTCCTCGTCATATCCTTCTGGAAGTTCGGCGGAGACCATGTTAGATGATACGATCAACCGATGAACTTGACCAACACTGGTATCAGAATCCCATGACCTGGAATCAGAAGAGTTAGAGCGCTACTCGAACTTTGCCGG
This sequence comes from Iris pallida, assembly GCA_029216955.1. NCBI lineage: Eukaryota > Viridiplantae > Streptophyta > Magnoliopsida > Asparagales > Iridaceae > Iris > Iris pallida. The sequence goes on from JANAVB010041462.1 coordinate 211,161, forward strand.
TTTTCTTTAGAACTGGGACGACATTGGCTACCCAATCAGGATGTTGTTCTTCTCGGATAAAACCACAAGCGATGAGTTTTTTGACTTCATCGTCAATTGTGTCCATCATTTCTGGCTTGAAGCACCGTTGTTGCTGTTTGACCGATTTTACATTAGGCAGGATGTTCAATTTGTGAGTAGCAACTTTGGGATCTAGACCTGGCATGTCTTCATAGCTCCAGGCAAAGACATCAATATATTCTTGAATAAGAAGAATTAATTCTTGCTTATCTGTCTCGGGGAGGTTCTTGCTGATAAATATTGGACGAGGCGACCCGCTCTCTCCTACATCAATTTGAACTAATTGATCTTCAGTAGGAGGTTCCCTTTGTTCGAATCGGAGTTCCCATTAGGTATCCATCCGTTGAGCCCAAGGATCTGTTTCGGGATTTTCTTCAATGTCCTCGTCATATCCTTCTGGAAGTTCGGCGGAGACCATATTAGATGATACGATCAACCGATGAACTTGACCAACACTGGTATCAGAATCCTATGACCTGGAATCAGAAGAGTTAAAGCGCTCCTCGCTATCAGATTCGGAGACTGCTGGGGATAACACCGGAGGAGAAGCATATCCGAGACCTCTTTTGGTCCTGCTGTAATACATCTCTGACTTTCCTTTCGGAACAGTAGTACGAATAGGAGTTCGCCTACCCTTGCCGTAATTGAGGCCACTCATGAAGTCATAACCCATCTTTCGGATGATGTCTTTTGATTGCTGACTATAACGACGGAGTTGGAGATGTCCTGTATCATTACTTTTGCTATCATCCGTATAACTGAATTGTTGTTCCAGTCCTTTACTAAAAAGTATTGGACTCTCGCCTTTCTTTCGAGCGGGAACAATACGATATGAATCTTTTGGATGTTCCAGTGAGACTTTTGTTTGAAGAGACTGCACAACTCCCATTGTAAATGACTGATAGCTATCTAACATATCCAAATAGTATTTAGTATGATAAATGACATCAGTATACTGGAAAGTAGATGCTTTTTCATTGATCTGTACATTCGTATTTACAACAGGACCTTTAGCCTTAGCAGGCTTGGTCAGATTAATTACAAGAGGGGGAGAAGAAGAACGTGGAGAAGGCTTGTTACGACGGAGGTCGATAACAAGTGGCTCAGAGGAGGTGAGCTCCCTTTTGTCCTTATTATGAGTTAAATCTATAACAAGTGGCTCAGAAGAAGTGAGCTGCTTTTTATCTTTGTTACGACGTAAGTCGATAACAAGTAGCTCATAAGAGGTGAGCTCCCTTTTATCCTGACCATCAGTTGGTTGTTTCTGGAATGGCAAGTGAATAGCCAGAGGTTTGGAGGACTGAGGATGAGAGACTCGCCCTTTAACAGGAATGATAAGAGTGTCATTAGGCACTGCTTCTTGCTCTTCTTCAGTATCCAGAGACAGCACCACCTTCATGAATTCATCCTTATACATATGAGCATCGTTGCAGTATGCTTCGACGCCTTTGAAAGGATAGAGATCAGCAACCTCTTTTTGCACCTCTCCATTATCATCAATATATTTGAAACATTGATGGAGAGTTGAAGGAACAATGTTGTGCTCATGCAGAAATGGTCTCTCCAATAAAGTATTGTAAGAACAACCATGATTGTCTATGATATAGAAGGTCACCTTTGTGCGAAGATTGCCTATTTTGAGTTTTAGGCGAATCTTGCACAGAGGTTCACTCCTTCCTTGATTAAATCTAAGAATGGTGGTGATTGTACTGGAGAGACTATGCACAGGGATCTTCAATGCATCTAACATTGTCTTTGGCATGATGCTGAGAGCAGACCCTGGGTCTATCAGAATACGATCGACTTTCATCGAATCGACATATCCTGTATAGTAGAGAGGACGGTCGTGCCTGTTGTCTTCCGTCAGCATGTCATCTTGTGTGAAAGTTATGTTTGGAATTAACTCCAACACACTATGACAATGTAGGCAAGAAACTGGCTCTGCTTTCGGCTTCTTCAAAAGGGCTAGACAAGTTTCAGCTTGCATGAGAGCCTCACTTAGAGTTTCTCGAGTCTCTTTGGAAAGACGCAAGAGCTCGAAGATGGACAGCTTGGCCGGTGTATTGGCTAATTGAGCCAAGATGTCGAAGTTGTAAGTCTTTTCAAGTCCAGAAGGAGATGACTTCTTCAAAGGTTTGTCGAAGCGGACTTGCTGTTTACCTTTGTCAGCGGCTGTCGGCTTGGGAGGAATGGGCACCACAACCGGTGAGGGTGTAGAAGAACTATCCTCAGTGGAAACAGGCTACACTGGAGCCGGCTCAGAAGAAGAGGCAGGATTCTCTTGAGCTTCGGGGTAATCCTTCAAATAGGCTTTCCCTGATCTGGTGCCCAACAGAATTTCCTCGTCAACTATGGGGTCAAAAGACACCATGTTACAAGTCTTTGTCTTGCCCTTAGACCGGTCTTTCTTCTTGGATGAAGAGAGAAATTCAAATTCTGAAGCAAGATCAGGGTGAATCCACATAATCTCGCCATTGTCAAGAGACAAGGGAACGAGACCTTCACTTCGTGGAGGAGGGAGATTCTCGATCTCAAGAGTAGCTTTGGGGATAGGGACAACGCCATGCTGCACCATTTGCGGAGGGAAGTCACCGAATTGAACTAAAACCATATTTGCAGTCACAATCTTCTCATCTTGTTGTAGAGTGACAATACCAGCATTGACCAGCTCTTGAATTTTGCCTTTGAGCACATAACATGCTCGAGTAGGATGCCCAATGAACCTGTGGTAGACACAATATTTGGGATGATCAGTCTTACCGACTTCATCAGGCTTCTTTGGGTCTGAGAGTTGGATCTTGTTGCTTTTGATCAAGCAATCAAAGATGCTCGTGGTGTCATTCTCGTCAAAGGAATACTCTACTTTTGGACGAGGTTCCCTGGCCGAAGGGGCAGAAGGATTAGAGGTAGACGTAGGCGGAGCTACGTTGACTGCCAGAGACTCTTTACTCTTCAAGTTGATGTTCAATGTCTCCTTGTTCTTGTGGTTATTCTGGCGATTACCTCCACCTGATGTCTAGTGTTCATCCCGATCGGGGTTTGACATTTGTACCCCCAGCTGCTTGAACTTGTCAGCGCTAACTTCAGCTGCTTTAGCGTTGACAATGAAAGATGGCCAATCTTGGAACTGAGTTGACCCTATCCACATGCTGATGATAGGCAAAAGATTTGCCTTACAGGTGTCTATAGTGACAGCGGCCGGAGTCCCAGGAGGCATCTTCAAGGCTTCTCGGCAGAATCTTTCAATGGAACTTTCAGCAGTTTCATTATGTTTTTGCTTGATCTTATTAAGGGCTGACATGGTCATGTCGTTGATCCCTTCATAAAATCGTTCCAAGAAGATTTGTTTTAGACCAGAGAAGGAAGTGATACAACCATTGGGCAGGCTTCTATACCAATCGTATGCTACGCCGGTTAAACAGCCAACGAATACTCTGGTAAGAAGAGCGTCATTTGGTTGAAGTTGGACAGTCATAACCTCGAAGTGGTTAATGAACTGACTGGGACAAGTGCTTCCATCAAACAGCAGGATTGTTGGGATTTTGTACTTAGGAGGAAATGGGACTTCCTTCCATTCAACTGGGTAAGGTTGCTTGATCCCCAACCTTTGCAAGTTGTCTTTCTCCTTGAAAGCCTCAAACTGAGTGCGTAAGAGCTTGACAGCTTCAATGGCATCTTCTACTGATATAGAAGGAGCAGGCTGAGTCACAGTATTAGGGGAAGGAACAGCGTGATAAGCACTACCCCCAGCACCTGACTGACTGGGTGTAGGTTGGACCTGTACAGGAGGTACTTGAGGAGCTGCTACCCCCAGTCCTGCATTGACAGGCACCGACGATGTTATGATTTCAAGATTTGTAGGAGGTACGGTCGGTGGTACTGTATGCTGGGCCACAATGATAGAATGCATACTTGCAACCATTTCGGCCATTGTCTTCAGTTTGTCTTCTAGCGCAGCTATTCTTTGTTCTTGACTAGCTGAACTGGAAGCATCGGGATCTTCAGTGACAACATAAGCTGTCACTTCTCTAGGTACAGTGGAGGACATCGTCTGTTCCGAACTTTTGCTGTATGCATCGTAGTCGGAGAAAGAATCATCTCCTGACTGAGAAGGAGGAAGATGGCCGGAGGGATCTTGAAGATTCCTTTGACCGATTGTGTCTCGGCTGCGGGATCTGGTATGTCGAAATACTCCTTCAGAAGATTCCTGGAGTAAATCTAAATACCGTTGACTAGGCTTGCGAGGCTTGCCGTGCTTGGAGCACTTCCTACCCCCAGTGTCTCTGGAAGTCATGTTGACAGAAGCGTACAAGACTTTGTCTTCATCTTCTAATATAGGTTCAGATTTTGCAAAAGTCAAACGATCGAAGACAGATCGTTTTGTTGTTTGACAACAATATTGGATGATGACTTTATGATTGCAATGATGATCTGATGATTGAACTGGAGGTGTCGAGACGTTGTCCCGCTTTTGCCTGAGATATTCTCGGAGGTCGGGAACAACAACGGGACGAGAAGAAGTTTGAGGGACATGTTCTTTGATAACATTTGGAACATGGTTCCGGTTCTTCAAATGTTTTGTCCCTTGAGTGTACAGGGAAGTGCTCACTTCATTAGCATAAGTGTCAGGATTTTTGACCCTGGAAGTTTGCCTCTGATGCTGATTAGTTTTCGGCATTGGCTGCTTGCGTTTTGCCGAAGTTGGTCGATTGAGATAAGTTCTTAGATCAGCAAATTCACCCCCAGGGGTTTCTGTTTGAGACACGAGCAATTTTCCCTATTTGGATCGGGATATCTTGAGAGTTGGGAGATCTTGGAACTCTGCTACCGGAGTAGGCAGAATACCTCTTTGATCAGTACAAGTTCTTTTGACATGGAAAGAAGAATCCTTGTTTGAAAGAGTTCTTGTACTGACTGGTGCCGAGGTACGTTCAGATTGATCTTCTACGGTAAAGACCGAGGAAGACTGAGAAAAGACCAAAGGGCCTTTTCCTTTGTTTTGTGAAGAAGGGTTAGCTAAAGAGCGTTTCCCTCTGTTGTCTTCCAAGTCATGGGACAAGGAAGTTTGAGAAAAGACCAACGGGCCTTTTCCTTTGTTCTGAGGAGGAGGAGGAATAGCCAAAAGACTACCCCCAGTGGATTGCGGAGGAGCAACAGAGTGCTTGGGAAGAAAAGCTGAGTCTTTCCCTTTGTTGTGAGAAGATGAGAGATTAGCCAAAGGGCTGTCTCTCTTGGATTGCGCTGGCACAGCTTGCGCACTGGCTGATTGCGCAGGAGTTCTGACAGATGGCTTTTTGGTTCTGGCCATAGAAACTGTGGTTTGCGCTTCAGGAGTTCTGGCCACAGAGTGTTTGGGGTGCACTCTGGTAGCTGGAGTAGTAGACTGCGCAGGCAAAGTTGCAGCCAACTGCGCCAGGGACAGAGGAGTCTTACATTTTGACAGGGCAGCATAGGAAGTAACTTGTACACTGGCAACAGCAGATTGCGCATGAGTAAGAGAGGCAGATTGTGCAACAGCAGAGACTCTAGACTGTGCAGCAGTCTTAGTGGCAGAATCAGCAGATGGCGCAGCAGTCTTGGAGGCAGACCGTGCAACAGCAGACTGTGCAGCAGTCCTAGGAACCCACACTGGGCGCACTTTGCTCATGGCAGAAGTGGTTGCAGTACGAGGGGTGGTCTTGGAGTTGATCATGGCTTCATAGGCCGTCTGGTTGACCTTTACAACCAGCGTCTTCTGCGTCTTCCCGATAGACGCAAAGTCACATTGAGTTGTCACTTCCTCGTCGGAGGAGAAAGTCGTCCCCAGCAGAGTCGCTATTTTGTTTGCAAAAACAAAAGTATGAACTTTATTTCAACAAACTTTGTAAAGAGATTACAAGAATTCTGGGAAAGTACAACTGTAGGAATCCAATCTAGATGACGATTGCTTTATCCCTTGGACGATGTGAACTTTTGAAGACGATAGCCTCGGAAGTTGAAGCCAAAAGCCTCGGAAGAATGCAGCAGCACTTGGGCAAGAACTCCTGAACTCTCTGATATTTCTGAAGTTTTATGTCTGATCTCCTTGAATGAAGACTTGAAACTCTATTTATAGAATTCTGGAAATAACTAACTTTTAGTTATTCTGAATGGCACAAGTTGGATTGCGCATGCACTGGATTGCGCAGCATTAGACTGCGCAGGCAGTTGTCTGATCGTGGGCCAACTGTCTTGGACACATGGCATCATTTGATTGAAATGCGCATGATCGTGTACAGACGGTTGCCACGTAGTGAACAATTGGTGGCATGAATGCCACGTGTATATTTGTCAGTTGTCATGATGAAGTGTGCCACCTGAATTACACTGACTTCAGATTGCGCGAGGTTGGACTGCGCAACAGAGTGCCTGGCCGATTGCGCTGCATGTACAGCTGTCCTCGAGCGCTGTGCGGCACAATAAACGAACAGTCTCCTCGTTCTCCGTGCTGTCAGTTGTCAGAAGATCTGATTCTGTCAGATAATGATGATATTTGCCACGTCAGTTTGCGCGCTTGAGAGTGTGCGCAGTCCAGTCTGCTCAATCTAAATGATGCGCAATATGACTCCTGCGCAGTTCATTTGAAAGATGCATTTATTGATTTTATGACTTTGTTGATGGGTGCAACTTGATTTTTTAGGACCTACAAGGAGGACATATCCTTAGCATATGGGCTACTATGAACATTTTCCTTGTGACTGTATGCTCCGCCGAAGATGCGGATTGACGACCCTTTATTTTATTGCTGGCCACTGACGTTCAAGGAACGGTTATGCTTGACGCCCCTGGTGCCCCAAGTGGGGACTATGCCGATCCCATTTTAGCCAGAGAACCCATGCATTGGAGGGATATTCTTAAACTGCAATCACTTAGAACGGTTAAGCTACCTTATTCGTTAGGTATGAGTACTTTTGGTTTGGGTACTTGTATCTGATCACGGCTTAGAATAATAATTTGTCGCAGACTAGTTTGTCATATCTTGTCCTTGTTTGGTTGTAGGTGTGGTTTAGTGCTTCGATGAGAAGGTACTGAACCTTGTTGTGTTCCGGATACCATATTGGATTCATAGCATGGAAAGATACGTCATCATGAATTAGGGTGCCATCTCCTGTCCTCGTTTGGTTGGAGGGATGGTACGCTAATTCGAGGGTAAAGTATTGGACCATGTTATAATGCAATTGACTTATTTATTGAGCAGTTTATATTCAGTTTTATTGCATGATATTATGTGTCTTGTTACGTCCCTGTGAGGACCTGGTGATCTTTCCAGGTGTGTGTTCTTGTCTTTCGCAGGTATTCTAGTCGAGGTCATGATCTTCTCCATTCCTTCGAAGATGACATGCTTGGATCTTTCTTTGCTACTCTCAACAAATTATTTCATTTGCTATCTATTACTTTTCTTTTAACTAGTTGGTAGTTGATTTGTCTCCGCCCAACATCTTGTATAAAGACAATTCATGGTTGATTATATGATATATTTTATTCCTTTATTTTGTGGATGAGATTAGTTGTCACAGTTACTGCATTTTACAGCTTACGTATATTTATTATACGGCTGGCATGTCTATGATCCTAGTTCTATATATTTTGGGACTGGGCGTTACAAATAAATACGATAGAAGATCTTAAGGTTGTTGATCGATCAAGATTGGTGGAAATTGTCATCAACTCCTTGCAGCTTCAGGTATATTTCGTGAACCTTGGTTTCCGCAATTAAAGGGTTAGATCACGAGATTAAACTTTTTCTGTTTCATCAATCGATATGCACACCAATTCGTAATCCTAAACTTTTCTCCGTTGAAGGGTTCATATTGATACATGCATAGATTAACTTTGCAGTCATGCCACATGGTTGATATATTGTTATGTTGCATGGTTCCATCATGCCACTTGGATAAGAAATTACCATGCACCAGATGACTTAGACGCATGGTCATAGTTATGTCGTATATATCAATATGCGATCCAAGTGATACCAGTTCCATACAAAAATAGTCTACTACCGGTAGAAGTTCGAACTATAGTACGGTACGCCCACAGACATTTGCTGTATTTTTTACCCAGTTATGTTTGTTGGCCGAGACAAACTTTTTGAGTAACTTAATGATTGTCTTATTGAAGGATTCTGTAACGCCCCAGCCCCAAATGCGTAGGACTAAGTATGTAGACATGCCAGCTGTATACATATAAAGTACAGGGACCTTGTATGTATACATAAGCTGTAAAATGCAGTAAACCACAACTAACTGATCTTAACCACAAAATAAGAGAATAAAAGATATCATATAATGAATTGTTCTGATACAATATATTGGGTGGAGACACATCTACTACCAACCAAAATAAAAGGAAGAAGTACATGATATACAAAAGGGCTAAGTAGAAGTAGCAAGGAGGAACCAAGTCACGTCTTCTTCGAATAAATGGAGAAGACCACGATCCCGACTAGGAAACCTACAGAAGACATAAACACACACCTGGGGAATAACCAGGTCCTTAGAGGGACGTAACAAGATACAGAAAGAACATGCTAATATGAACTGTCGAAATAATAAAATAATATACAAAAGACTAACCTAGACACAAATATGCAAAGGGGATTCTAACCGCCTAATGTGCAATTTAGAGGACAACTTTCATGCACATGGGTGGGATTTTAGGCTATGTGTACGTAACTGGCATCCAGTCATCTGTATCCGTCCGTAACGTCCAAAACGTTAGAGGGCATCTGTAAATATAAATCGTCACAGTTCCATCCGGAGACTATGGTTTACCTGTTTGGATTCCCATACGTACTAGCGACTGTCCTCCCCCAATATTTCTCATACTGACCAAGTCACGTCCATGACCCGCCCAGTTTTGTAACTGCTCGAGTCCCTATACCTTAATCGTAGCAGTTCCGATCTATCCGCCACACGACAATAAAGATGGCCAGTCCATAAGTCATGCCCCTAGCAAAATGTCTCAAACCGTGTAGTGTGAGTGTCATGGCCAAAGAAGATATAAGGATATCCCCCAACAAGAAGATAGTCTGCTAAAACTAAGTTAACATGCATAAAATAAAGTAACGACTAATAGAGTCGCTTGCACCCAAGTATGGCTTGAACGCGCAATTTATAACAAATAAAAAAAATAACAAATACAATAAAATAAATGCTGAAAATAAATAATATGACAGTTAATTAGCAAGGTATACTTGCCTGTTGTGACGCCTAGTGAGCTGCCTGGTGTGGTGCGATGGCCATGATGGCACAAAATCCGACTTCGATGTTACAACTATGCAAAGGGAATTCTGATGATGGCAAGGACTGGTCCATCGAGTCCAAGATGGTCAGACTAGTTTGGGTCGACATAGAGTAAGAATTGACAAGGAAATGAGTGTAGTGCGATTGGACAGGATGGTAATCGAAGGAATTTAGTGAGTATTATATATATATATAATTTTTAGAAAACTATCTATAATACTCGAAAATAATTTTACGCAAATACTTGTAAATATTATATATATAATTTGAAAACTACATTATTATTAGCCAATATAGTTAGATAGATTTTTTTGATACCTAGAAAATATGATAAGAAATACAAAATAATATATTAGTATCTTCAAGGTTTCGAAATCCATGGATGTAGCGCCAAACCCGTTAGTATCTATAATCTCAAAAGTACAGGTAAAATATTTAGACAATAAATTTTATCAAGCCCAGATATATTTTCAAAAAAATAATTGATCACTTTTTAAGGCTTAAAGTAGTAATAAATTTCAAATAATAATAACTAATAATTAACAAAAATAATTTAATAATCATTAAATACCAAATCATGGTATATGTACCTATTAGTACATAGACCCATATGCAAACTTAGAGAATGAAATAACGAATTAGAATATATAAAATCTTTTTACTGTAACCCAATATCAAGAATGCACTATAAACATCTTCTTCTTTTTGTTTTTCTTTTTCTTTTTCTTTTCCTTTTTTTATAACAAAAATACAATAATAATAATAATAATAATAATAATAATAATAATAAAAGAAAGAAAGAATAATAATAATAATAATAATAATAATAATAATAATAATAATAATAATAATAATAATAATAATCAAAACTACAACAACTCAAAACAAACAATTTATAACATAATAAATAAACAAAGCACTGCTACTCCTTTATTAAAAAGAGAAGAGAGAGAGTGAGAAGGAAATCGAGGGAAGAGCGGGGAGAACGAGGGAGAAGAGCTGAGGAGACGAGCGGTTGCGGAGGCGCTGTGCGGTCAGCCCTCGGCGGCGCAGCTCGCGGAGGTGCGCGCGTGCGACCGGGGCTCGGCGATCGGCGCGCAGGCGGAGTTGGCCGCGGAGTGCCGGCGGAGAAAGGGGGTTTTGAGGGGGAGAGGCGGTGGGACTGGAGGAGGCGGAGATGGTGCGGTTCTCACGCATGGCGAAGAGGATAACCGGGGGTGAGGGTTCGGCGCTGTGCGAACGTCGGGCCGCTCGACACCTCGGCAGGGATACGAAAATCTGGTGCGGTGGCTGCGCCAAGCGCTGAACGCGTGGGAGGATGCTGGCGCTGGGGTCAGGCGAAGGCAGCGATAGGACTTCAAGGGGATGCGACGCTGCCGGAGGGAACGACCTAGCGCCCAAAATTGCCAACCTGGGGCAGGGTCGGTGGCGGTCACCTGCAGCGGTTCCAGGCCAGGGGCTTCTCGGCTGATGGTGGTGACGGAAGTTTCGATGAATTGGGTGCGGTAGGGTCGAGCACAGTGGCGCCGGTTTGGTGTCGGCCGATCGCGGAGGATTCAGCGGATCGCGGAGGTACGAGATTTTTGGTTTTTGGTTATTGGTGGTGGCGTCGCTAGGGTTTTACGGTGGTGGTAATGGTTGTGCGGTAGCAGCACCGGTGGTGGCGGTGGCGGCTTTTGGTAGGGTTGTCATTTTGTGCTGATTTGGTCGGACAGGGCCGGTTACTGGGTCGAGATTTGTTGGCGAGGTAGGAGCCCGTGGAAGCTGCGGCGGGATGGTAGGTAGTGGCAGTTCGGGTTCGGCCGGGTTCTGGTGTAGATGGGGTTGGACGAAAAAAGGGTTTTGTTGCGGTATTGAGGATGAACGACGGCAAGGTTTTGGGTTGACGGGAGGAGCGACAGTGGCCGGGGTGGTGATGGTTGCCGTGGGGACGTCAGACAAGCCTGCGTGGCAGAGGCAGAAAGGAGTTGGGTTAGGGATTGAATTCAATTGTGTCGGGGGTGTGTCCGACACAAGGGATACAATGTATATGTATATATTGGAATAAGAACGGGTGGACACAGACACGATGCACCACACGTTCGGATGGAGGAATATTGGGATTGAAGAAATTATGGGAAAAAGAGTGCATGGAACCTCTCCTTATATAGGAGGTGGACTCCCTAGTGGGATATGGATTGGAGAATTTTAAACCCCCTTATAGATAATTACTTTTAGTTTTAAAATCAATTTAAAAAAAGATTCAATCCAAATCCCACATAAATCCAATTTAAATCTAGTTTTATTCCAATCCAAATTTAGTATAGCTAACTCATATTTAAATTAATCTTATAAAGCAATAAGATAATTTCAATTTTTAAACAACCATAATATGGTTTAATTAAATAACATAAATTCCAAAATAACTTTTATAACTAGTATAAAAATAATAATGAAATAATTTCAAAATATATTTAAAATACCTTTTTAATAATTTATAAAATAATTTCGAATATTAAAAAGATATATACATGTATTAGATTAAGGTACCGTGCATACAAATATTTTTAAGATTATTACTACTGTATTTGAACCATAAAATTAGCATTTTGGAAAATCTTGACGCGACGCCTTCAAAACTTGAAGTAAATAAAAATAATTTATCATGTATTATTTTGAAACTATCCCTTATAAATAAAATCAAAAAAAAATATTTTTCAAAAAAATATGTACCTCGCACATTTTTGCACTCGACGAATAAATATGAAACGCAAACTCGCACGAGACGTACAATACGACAAATGCCGAATCGTATGGGACGTACAAATTCGAATTACGAAATCAATACCAAATTATTTTTAAAAAAATCGTAGTAGAAATTTACGGGTTTTACATCCTACCCAACTTACAAGAATTTTGTCCTCGAAATTAAAAATAAGTAGGCCGATTGAGAGGGTACAAGGGTATATCATTGAGGAACAATCAAATTACGATGTTCGAAATATGCATTAGAAAATCGTGATTTCGATAACTAAAAAATAAATCACGAATTTAATTTAGGGAGTAATTGATGGTCACGTGTTAACGGAAGAAGAGACAAAGATTAACGGTCAATAAGGGGTGGTAATTTGATTTGAGATTAAGGATAGGTGATTTCCTATGGAGAAGATACTCATCTAGGTTTTAGAAGTATGGTTAAGGGAAAGGATTCTAATCCTTCCTAAGTTTTAAACAATTTAGAAAGTCATGATAATAGATTGAGAGTTGAAGGAAATGGCCTGTAACTTGAGACGAGATTGAAGTCACCTGGATTGGTCCATGGCTAACTATCTTGGCAAATAGAAGGTGGGGCAACTAAGGTGATACTTTGGGTCTATCTATTAAGTACAAGTCTTCGTCTAAATAGGCGAAAGACGAAAACCAATATGAGTCCAAAGAAGTTGTTTTCGAATACCAATATGTGGTTCAAAGGCGAGTGAGTAATTCAAAAATAAATGCCATGACTATCGCGAATGGGACTCTAGAGGGCAAGTTTAACTATGTCTCCATCCACGTTAGAACGATATGTAAAAAGCGAACCAAAGTGCACTAGGTTGATCAGACCATCATGCACCGGTTCTGATTAGACAATATGTTAGTGAGCGCGCGCTCAATAGCATGTGTCTTTGAACAAGTTTTATAACGGTTAAACTTGCAAAACTAGGCTATAATAGCAACATTTGGTCAAGATGGCAAAAAAAACATAGTCACGGGAGATTAAGATTGAGAGGAAGTACAGTTTGGTCAAAGTCCTTAAAAATTTAGGTCATGTCCTATGTTGATACCTATATAGTCGTTCTACCGTCTACTTGTCTAAGACTTGGTCAAGGTCATAAGGAGGGTTAGGTCGTAAGGCATTCTACCCAACTTACAATAGTTAAAATAGTAGGGGGATGGAACAATGGGTCATGTCCACCTAGTATGGGTTACCTTATTAATCTCTATCAAGCACGAAAGAACGACACGAATCACGATAGAAGGGATCAAATAAGATGCAACTTGAGGAGTCAAGCGAGAAGGCGGTCAAGTATGTGGATGAGATCCTAGACTCTAATCCTATACGCAGGCTTGCTTGGTACGATAAAGTAACCAAACAATTTATCTAGACCAGCATGGGCCACCACAAAAACATGTAACGCCCCAGCCCAAATGCGTAGGACTAAGTACGTAGACATGCCAGCTGTATACATACGAAGTACAGGGGCCTTGTATGTATACATAAGCTGTAAAATGCAGTAAACCACAACTAACTGATCTCATCCACAAAATAAGGGAATAAAATATATCATATAATGAATCGTTCTGATACAATATGTTGGGTGGAGACACATCCACTACCAACCAAAATAAAAGAAAGAAGTACATGATATATAAAAGGGCTAAGTAGAAGTAGCAAGGAGGAACCAAGTCACGTCACCTTCGAATAAATGGAGAAGACCACGATCCCGGCAAGGATACCTGCAGAAGACATGAACACACACCTGGGGAATAACTAAGTCCTCAGAGGGACGTAATAAGATACAGGAAGAACATGATAATATGAACTGTCGAAATAATAAAATAATATACAAAAGACTAACCTAGACAGAAATATGCAAAGGGGATTCTAACCTCCTAATGTGCAATTTAGAGGACAACTTCCATGCGCATGGGTGGGATTTTAGGCTATGTGTACGTAACTGGCATCCAGTCATCTGTATCCGTCCGTAACGTCCAAAACGTTAGAGGGCATCTGCAAATATAAATTGCCACAGTTCCATCCAGAGAATGTGGTTTACCTGTTTGGATTTCCATACGCACTAGCGACTGTCCTCCCCAATATTTCCCACACTGACTAAGTCACGTCCATGACCCGCCCAGTTTTGTAACTGCTCGAGTCTCTATACCTTAATCGTAGCAGTTACGATCTATCCACCATACGACAATAAAGATGGCCAGTCCATAAGTCATGCCCCTAGCAAAATGTCTCAAACCATGTAGTGTGAGTGTCATGGCCAAAGAAGATATAAGGATATCCCCCAACAAGAAGGTAGTCCGCTAAAACTAAGTTAACATGCATAAAATAAAGTAACGACTAATAGAGTCGCTTGCACCCAAGTATGGCTTGGACGCGCAATTTATAACAAATAAAAAAATAACAAATACAATAAAATAAATGCTGAAAATAAATAATATGACAGTTAATTAGCAAGGTATACTTGCCTGTTGTGACGCCTGGTGAGCTGCCTGGTGAGGTGCGATGGTCATGATGGCACAAAATCTGACTTCGATGTTACAACTATGCAAAGGGAATTCTGATGATGGCAAGGACTGGTCCATCGAGTCCAAGATGGTCAGACTAGTTTGGGTCGACATAGAGTTAGAATTGACAAAGAAATGAGTATAGTGCGATTGGACAGGATGGTAATCGAAGGAATTTAATGAGTATTATATATATAATTTTTAGAAAACTATCTATAATACTCGAAAATAATTTTATGCAAATACTTGTAAATATTATATATATATAATTTGAAAACTATATTATTATTAGTCAATATAGTTAAATAGATATTTTTGATACCTAGAAAATAGGATAAGAAATACAAAATAATATATTAGTATCTTCAAGGTTTCGAAATCCGTGGATGTAGCGCCAAACCCATTAGTATCTATAATCTCAAAAGTACAGGTAAAATATTTAAACAATAAATTTTATCAAGCCCAAATATATTTTCAAAAAAAACAATTGATCACTTTTTAAGGCTTAAAGTAGTAATAAATTTCAAATAATAATAACTAATAATTAACAAAAATAATATCAAAATTTCTAATAATTATTAAATACCAAATCATCGTATATGTACCTATTAGTACATATACTCGTATGCAAACTTAGAGAAAGAAATAACGAATTAGAATATATAAAATCTTTTTACTGTAACCCAATATCAAGAATGCACTATAAACATCTTCTTCTTTTTCTTTTTATAACAAAAATACAATAATAATAATAATAATACTAATAATAATAACCAAAACCACAAAAACTCAAAACAAACAATTTATAACATAATGAATAAACAAAGCACTGCTACTCCTTTATTAGAAAGAGAAGAGAGAGAGTGAGAAGGAAATCGAGGGAAGAGCAGGGAGAACGAGGGAGAAGAGTGGAGGAGACGAGCGGCTGCGGAGGCGCTGCGCGGTCAGCGCTCGGCAGCGCAGCTCGCGGAGGTGCGCGCGTGCGACCGGGGCTCGACGGTCGGCGCAGGCGAAGTTGGCCGCGGAGTGCCGACGGAGAAAGGGGGTTTTGAGTGGTAGAGGCGATGGGACTGGAGGAGGCAGAGATGGGGCGGTTCTCGTGCACGGCGAAGATGATAACCGGGGGCGAGGGTTCGGCGATGTGCGAACGTCGGGCTGCTCGACACCTCGGCGGGGATACAAAAATCTGGTGTGGTGGCTGCGCCAAGCGCTAAAAGCATGGGAGGATGCTGGCGCCGGGGTCAGGCGAAGGCAGCGATAGGGCTGCAAGGGGATGCGACGCCGCCGGAAGGAACAACCTAGCGCCCAAAAATGCCAGCCTGGGGCACGGTCGGTGGCGGTCGCCTGTAGCGGTTCCAAGCTGGGGGCTTCTCGACTGATGGTGGTGGCGGAAGTGTCGATGAATTGGGTGCAGTAGGGTCGAGCACGGTGGTGCCGGTTTGGTGTCGGCCGGTCGCGGAGGATTCAGCGGATCGCGGAGGTACGAAGTTTTCGGTTTTTGGTTATTGGTGGTGGCGTCGCTAGGGTTTTACGGTGGTGGTGATTGTTGTGCGGTGACAGCACCGGTGGTGGTGGCGGCTTTTGGTAGGGTGGCCGTTTTGTGTTGATTTGGTCGAACATGGCCGGTTGCTGGGTCAGGATTTGTTGGCGAAGCAGGAGCCCGTGGAGGCTGCGGCGGAATGGTAGGTAGTGGCGGTTCGGGTTCGGCCAGGTTCTGGTGTAGATGGGTTGGACGAAAAAAGGGTTTTGTTGCGGTGTTGAGGATGAGGGACGGCGAGGTTTTGGGTTGACGGGAGGAGCGACAGTGGCCGGGGTGGTGATGGTTGTCGTGAGGATGTCGAGCAAGCCTGGGTGGCAGAGGCAGAAAGGAGCTGGGTTAGGGATTGAATTCAATTATGTCGGGGGTGTGTCTGACACAAGGGATACAATGTATATGTATATATATTTGAATAAGAACGGGTGGACACAGACACGATGCACCACACGTTCGGGTGGAGGAATATTAGGATTGAAGAAATTATGGGAAAAAGAGGGCATGGAACCTCTCCTTATATAGGAGGTGGACTCCCTAGTTGGGATATGGATTATAGAATCATAAACCCCCTTATAGATAATTACTTTTAGTTTTAAAATCAATTTAAAAACCGATTCAATCCAAATCCCATACAAATCCAATTTAAATCTAGTTTTATTCCAATCCAAATTTAGTATAGCTAACTCATATTTAAATTAAGCTTATAAAGCAATAAGATAATTTCAATTTTTAAACAACCATAATAAGGTTTAATTAAATAACATAAATTCTAAAATAACTTTTATAATTAGTATAAAAATAATAATGAAATAATTTCAAAATATATTTAAAATACCTTTGTAATAATTTATAAAATATTTTTGAATATTAAAAAGATATATACATGTATTATATTAAGGTACCTCGCATACAAATATTTACAAGATTATTACTACTGTATTTGAACCATAAAATTAGCATTTTGGAAAATCTTGACGCGACGCCTTCACAACTTGAAGTAAATACAAATAATTTATCATGTATTATTTTGAAACTATCCCTTATAAATAAAATCAAAAAAATTATTTTTTAAAAAAAAATGTACCTCGTACATATTCGCACTCGACGAGTAAATACGAAACGCAAACTCGCACGAGACGTACAATACGACGAATGTCGAATCGTATGCGACGTACAAATCCGAATTACGAAATAAATACCAAATTATTTTAAAAAAAATCGTAGTAGAAATTTAGGGGTCTTACATCCTACCCAACTTACAAGAATTTCATCCTCGAAATTAAAAATAAGTAGGGGGTTGAGAGGGTACAAGGGTATATCATTGAGGAGCAATCAAATTACGACGTTCAAAATATGCATTAGAAAATCGTAATTTCGATAAATACGAAAATAAATCATGAATTTAATTTAGGGAGTAATTGATGGTCCCGTGTTAACAGAAGAAGAGACAAAGATTAACGGTCAATAAGGGGTGGTAATTTGATTTGAGATTAAGGATAGGTGATTTCCTATGGAGAAGATACACGTCTAGGTTTTAGAAGTATGGTTAAGGGAAAGGAGTCTAATCCTTCCTAAGTTTTAAACAATTTAGAAAGTCATGATAATAGATTGAGAGTTGAAGGAAATGGCCTGTAACTTGAGACGAGATTGAAGTCACCTGGATTGGTCCTGGCTAACTATCTTGGCAAATAGAAGGTGGGGCAACTAAGGTGATACTTTGGGTCTATCCATTAAGTACGAGTCTTCATCTAAATAGGCGAAAGACGAAAACCAATAGGAGTCCAAAGAAGTTGTTTTCGAATACCAATATGTGGTTCAAAAGCGAGTGAGTAATTCAAAAAGAATTGCCAAGACTGTCGCGGATGGGACTCTAGAGGGCAAGTTTAACTATGTCTCCATCCACATTAGAACGATATGTAAAAAGCGAACCAAAGTGCACTAGGTTGATCAGACCATCATACACCGGTTCTGATTAGACAATATGTTAGTGAGCACGCGCTCAATAGCATGTGTCTTTGAACAAGTTTGATAACGGTTAAACTTGCAAAACTAGGCTATAATAGCAACATTTAGTCAAGATGGTAAAAAAACATAGTCACGGGAGATTAAGATTGAGAGGAAGTAGAGTTTGGTCAAAGTCCTTAAAAATCTAGGTCATGTCCTATGTTGATACCTATATAGTCGTTCTACCTTCTACTTGTCTAAGACTTGGTCAAGGTCATAAGGAGGGTTAGGTCATAAGGAATTCTATCCAACTTACAAGAGTTAAACTAGTAGAGTGATGGAACAATGGGTCATATCCACCTAGTATGGGTTACATTATTAATCTCTATCAAGCACAAAAGAAGGGCACGAATCATGATAGAAGGGATCAAACAAGATGCAACTCAAGGAGTCAAGCGAGAAGGCGGTCAAGTATGTAGATGAGATCCCAGACTCTAATCCTATACGCAGGCTTGCTTGGTACGGTAAAGTAACCAAACAATTTATCTAGACTAGCATGGGCCACCACAAGAACATGTAGCACCCCAGCCCCAAATGCGTAGGACTAAGTACGTAGACATGCCAGCTGTATACATACGAAGTACATGAGCCTTGTATGTATACATAAGATGTAAAATGCAGTAAACCACAACTAACTAATCTCATCCACAAAATAAGAGAATAAAAAATATCATATAATGAATTGTTCTGATACAATATGTTGGGTGGAGACACATCCACTACCAACCAAAATAAAAGGAAGAAGTACATGATATATAAAAGGGCTAAGTAGAAGTAGCAAGGAGGAACCAAGTCAAGTCATCTTCGAATAAATGGAGAAGACCACGATCCCGGCTAGGATACCAGCAGAAGACATGAACACACACCTGGGGAATAACCAGGTCTTCAGAGGGACGTAACAAGATACAGGAATAACATGCTAATATGAACTGTCAAAATAATAAAATAATATACAAAAGACTAACCTAGACACAAATATGCAAAGGGGATTCTAACCGCCTAATGTGCAATTTAGAGGACATCTTTCATGCGCATGGGTGGGATTTTAGGCTATGTGTACGTAACTGGCATCCAGTCATCTGTATCTGTCCGTAACGTCCAAAACGTTAGAGGGCATCTACAAATATAAATTGCCACAGTTCCATCCGGAGACTGTGGTTTACCTGTTTGGATTCCCTTACGCACTAGCGACTGTCCTCCCCCAATACTTTCCACAATGACTAAGTCACGTCCATGACCCGCCCAGTTTTGTAACTGCTCGAGTCTCTATACCTTAATCATAGCAGTTACGATCTATCCGCCATACGACAATAAAGATGGCCAGTCCATAAGTCATGTCCCTAGCAAAATGTCTCAAACCGTGTAGTGTGAGTGTCATGGCCAAAGAAGATATAAGGATATCCCCCAACAAGAAGGTAGTCCGCTAAAACTAAGTTAACATGCATAAAATAAAGTAACAACTAATAGAGTCGCTTGCACCCAAGTATGGCTTGGACGCGCAATTTATAACAAATAAAAAAATAACAAATACAATGAAATAAATAATATAACAGTTAATTAGCAAGGTATACTTGCCTGTTGTGACGCCTGGTGAGCTGCCTGGTGAGGTGCGATGGTCATGATGGCACAAAATCTGACTTCGATGTTACAACTATGCAAAGGGAATTCTGATGATGGCAAGGACTGGTCCATCGAGTCCAAGATGGTCAGACTAGTTTGGGTCGACATAGAGTAAGAATTGACAAAGAAATGAGTATAGTGCGATTGGACAGGATGGTAATCGAAGGAATTTATTAAGTATTATATATATAATTTTTAGAAAACTATCTATAATACTCGAAAATAATTTTACGCAAATACTTGTAAATATTATATATATATATATATATATATATATATATATATATATATATATATATATATATATATATATATATATATATATATATATATATATATATATATATATATATATATATATATATATTTTTTTTTTTTACAAGTATATATATATATATATACTTGTAAAAAAAAAAAAAATATATATATATATATATATATATATATATATATATATATATATATATATATATATATATATATATATATATATATATATAATTTGAAAACTACATTATTATTATTCAATATAGTTAGATAGATATTTTTTATACCTAGAAAATAGGATAAGAAATACAAAATAATATATTAGTATCTTCAAGGTTTCGAAATCCATGGATGTAGCGCCAAACCCATTAGTATCTATAATCTCAAAAGTATAGGTAAAAAATTTAGACAATAAATTTTATCAAGCCCAAATATATTTTCAAAAAAACAATTGATCACTTTTTAAGGCTTAAAGTAGTAATAAATTTCAAATAATAAAAAAAATAATTAACAAAAATAATATCAAAATTTCTAATAATTATTAAATACCAAATCATGGTATATGTACCTATTAGTACATACACCCATATGCAAACTTAGAGAATGAAATAACGAATTAGAATATATAAAATCTTTTTACCGTAACCCAATATCAAGAATGCACTATAAACATCTTCTTCTTTTTCTTTTTCTTTTTCTTTTTCTTTTTATAACAATAATAATAATAATAATAATAATAATAAAGAAAGAAAGAAAGAAATAATAATAATAATAATAACCAAAACCACAACAACTCAAAACAAAAAATTTATAACATAATAAATAAACAAAGCACTGCTACTCCTTTATTAGAAAGAGAAGAGAGAGAGAGTGAGAAGGAAATCGAGGGAAGAGCGGGGAGAACGAGGGAGAAGAGCGGAGGAGACGAGCTGCGGAGGCGGCACGGTCAGCGCTCGGTGGCGCAGCTTGCGAAGGTGGCGCGTGCGACGGGGCTCGGCGGTCGGCGCACAGGCGGAGTTGGCCGCGGAGTGCCGGTGGAGAAAGGGGGTTTTGAGGGGGAGAGGCGGTGGGAATGGAGGAGGCGGAGATGGGGCGGTTCTCGCACACGGCGAAGAGGATAAGGGGGAAGGGTTCGGCGCTTTGCGAACGCCGGGCCGCTCGACACCTCGGCGGTGATGCGAAAATCTGGAATTGGATGGTGGCTGAGCCAAGCGCTGAACGCATGGGA